>JAFVLL020024946.1:0-70019 GCA_021397915.2 Tor tambroides | reverse complement strand
TGTGTTTTAAATAAACAACACCTTCTCACACAAAGGTTTGTCTTAAACTGAGACAAGTCTCGCTTAGAGCGTCCAACAGATCGGCATTTATCATGTTAACATTTGCAGACTATCGTTTAATGAAGCGCGGGGCTCAAATAGAGCTCTTGAGAGTCAGCGCAGACGGAAGCAAAACACAGAGGTGTGCGGCGACAGCGGCGTGGAGCCGTCTTTAGAGCGCTAGCTTAAGGTCGTTAGCGTCCACAGAACAACTCCAGGGAAATTTGATGGATTCAGGAGGGCATTTGCCCTTCAAATCTCTGCTATTTGCTGCAGGCTTACCCCTGGTTAGCGTTTAATCTAATGCCAACTGTCTACGGCCCAGAAAAAATGAAAATATCGCCAATGAAAAATGAGAATTCCCTTATCAGAAAAATGCTTGGCTACATTTATTGGGCCTCCGAGGATCCCGTATTTGTCCTCCTAGAAGAAGTGAACAGAGCCAATTATGCCAGAGTGATTTACCAAAGCCGTATATATTTCTCTTTTAGAGACTTGTTGGAGAGCACAGGTTTCCAAATGTTTGTCTCGGGACAAGCAGTGATGTCTGATAAAGGTTAGCCCTGAGATAGGAACATAGTACACCTACTGCACAGTCTAGAGGAGCAAAAGTTAAATAAATTTGAACATTTGAGCAGATTAACTTCTTTTTTTTTCTTTCTTTCTTGATTCTCGAGTTCCAAACACTGACTAGAGGTTCTTTCACAACTGGACTGTCAGTTATTCTGAGGTAAGACATTTTTATTTTACCTTAAATTATATCAAAGAATACAGTATAAAAAAATGTATGGCATTATCAGAATACAGTGAATTCAGACCCAGGAAGCATTCTCAGAACATTCTGGCAAAGTGTTCTGAACATTGATAGAAGTTTTATCCAACCTATCTCTTTCATAATGTTCTTAAAATACTGGCACAAAAGCGCTTTTATGCATCGTTCATGGAATATATTTTTTTTAATTTTACACTTTATTTTGATAGCCCACTTTAAACATTTTACTAACTATACATAACTTTGCAAATACATGTCCACTAACTCCACTAACTCTCAATAGACTATTAGTAGACTGTACGGTTAGGGTTAATAGAATAAGTTGACATGTAGTTGTAAAGTTATTAATAATCAGTGTAATGTCCATCACAATCAAGCGCAAGCAGATATTATGCAGACAGTCTAATACTCTAATGACTACTAGTTGACATGTGTAAGGTCTGTTTTGGGGTTTGTTTCATGGTTTCATGTCTTTTATTTTGAAGTTTAGTTATGGTTCCTGTTTGTGTCATGCTTCCCTTGCCCTCATGTCTCCTTGCTATTGGTTCCCTTGTTCAATGTGTCATGTTCTGATTGGTTGTCCTAGTCATGTGTCTTGTTTCCTCATTGGTAGGTTCTTGTCATGTGACCCTTAGTGTTCGCTATAACTAGCCATGTCCTTGCCTTTGTTTCTTGTCGTGTATTAATGTTGTTATCTGCTGTCGGTGAGTCTAGTTTGTTTCATGCCATGCCAAGTCTGTTTCATGTCAAGCCTGTTCATGTCAAGTCTGTTTCAAGTCAAGTCTTCATCTGTTTGGATGTTTGGATTTCACATTGTATATAAACTGCACTTGGGTTCATCGCTACGCTCACCTTCAGTGGACTCTTTACAACAAGCAAAGTTTAATTAGTTAAATGTCTTAAGTGGACAAAAAGTGTTACCAAAGCATTTTTGTAGGACATATGTTCCTTAATGTTTGCAAAATATTAAAATGGAAAGTGCCTGTAACTCTTTCCTAGCCATGGCTTTCTCAGCCTTGTAACGGTCTCCCTAAGAACACCCTAAAGAGGCGAGCTACAAGATAATTAGAGGGAGGGACCC
Source organism: Tor tambroides (assembly GCA_021397915.2). Classification (NCBI taxonomy): domain Eukaryota; kingdom Metazoa; phylum Chordata; class Actinopteri; order Cypriniformes; family Cyprinidae; genus Tor; species Tor tambroides. The sequence goes on along the minus strand of JAFVLL020024946.1, from coordinate 68,127 downwards.
ACCGACCAAACTTGCATTTAAAGAAACGAATCAAACACAAAATTTGAAAGATCAGGAAAAATATATTTACATAAACAAAACCCATCCAAAGAAATCAAAATGGCAAACAAAAAGAAAAATACACACAAACACAATACTAGCACTGATGTTCAGCAATGCAGTAGAAAGGAAAAGAAAACCTTATATGACCATTGTCATGTAGTTTGTAGAGTAATCCCTATGAGTTGTAGCTTAGAGTCAATTGTCCCGTGCGGTGATGAAGTGTCCAGTAAGTGAAATAATCCAAAGAAAGTTAATCCAAACCACCCATTGATGAAGTGAGGCCTTGATACCTCTGTCCTCTGAATATTGAACCCACAGGTTCCAAGCACCACAGCAGCATAGAATCCACGAAGTTGACAAATTGAAGTGCATATATATAAGTCCTTCTACAAACAAAACATATAAACTAGCATTAGCATGCCATTTATAAGCCAAACAGTAACTGTAAAACATGAAAGACAATATACAGCTTGTCCATGAGCAAACCCAATTTAACATAGCTCAGATAAAAAGCGCCACTTACTTGATTGAGCTTAAAACTCAATTTGGACCCTGTGTATCTTGGGTGAACCATGAGAGACAAACCATGCTTCCCTTCCCCAAACCATACTAACTTCTTCTCCCCTCTTACCTGGCTAAATACTGAGGAGCAGTCTACCTAGCTCCCGTAAAGCACAGGAGTAGTATGACATACAAAAACAACAAAAACAACAGAAAACATGATAACCAAACTCTGGGTGGTTACAGCCTTTTGTTCATTTTTTTTCTTACCTAAGTTAAAGTGTTGATTTAAAAAAAGAAAGAAAGAAAAAGTTTTTAAAACATATTTAAAACTGAACGTTTTAAATGTTCATGGAATATTCAAAAATAATGTTTTCATAATTTAATAGAAGCATTAGCAAGATGTTCTTAAACATTTTTGTTAGCTGGGGAACAGCAGATGAGATCAAAAGACAACACTGGAATGATCTCATCCCTCTCTCTAAATACATCTTCATTCTTATTAGTCAACAGCTTAAGGCAGTGTTTCCCAACCCTGTTCCTGGAGGCACACCAACACATTTTCAGACTCTTCCTAATTGAACACAGCTGATTCAACTCATCAGCTCGTTAGTAGAAAATCCAAGACCTAAAATAAATGGGTCAGATAAGGGAAAAATACTGTTGGGAAACAGGGTTTGGAAACACTGACTTAAGATGTGTCTTATACATTATTCTATACTGTTTTGTAGTATAAATAGTGTGACTAGCATGCTGAAAATTCCAGTAAGAAAAATTGCTCTTCAAATGTCCAGATGATGCACTTAATTAACTGGAAAAATGATGTGGGAAGTGTTGGATACTTCATTCACTCAACTGTCACAGCTTTAATTACATAGCTAAAGGAGTGTAACTATCAGAGTCGGATGCAAAATGACCTTACAAAATTCACACACTAAACACTAGAGCACATACTGTAGTGCATACTGCACCATGTGAGACAAAGCTTTAGACTTTTTTTGAACATGCATGTTTCTTGGCAATGCTTTGAAAGTTTATAGAGCATAACATCATGAAAATCTATATTTGTTGTAATTAGGACATGTGGCAAAAAAGGTTTATGTACACTAATGTACAGTACACTAATTGCACTTTCATAGTAATATCACACACAGATCAGGTGTACTCATGTGAAGCGCTCTGGACTGAGGTTTTGCTGACCAGGCGTTCTGTAAAGGTTACTCTCTGAGAAATGAAACTTGACATTAGTGTAATGTGTCGTATTTTATCACCTCACATATGAATTAAGAGGCTAATTCCAGAAATGAAAATCTATTACACCAGTGCTTTGCGTTCACTCAGAGCTCTTTGCAGCTCCAGTTAAATGCTGAGCCCTAACAAACTGCAGGCGGCAAGTTACTAACTTCACACAGGATCAGTCCACATCTCAGAAGAACACGGAGGTACAAAGCAAATAACTCTCATTCATTTCAGCTATGTCCTTAAAAGCCCCTCTTATCGGTCTTGTGATGAATAGTTTCTGGATATCATCTTATGGAACACATCAATATTCCCCTCACAAAGACCCTCATTGCTGTGTCTTGCCTATAAAGTATGGGAAGGGTTTTACTCTAAAGGGAAGCAGCTGCTTTGTAAATTATGGGTCTTTCTGCACCATCCATTTTACATCCTCCATCTGGGAATGTTGCCAAAGCAGGAGGAGTGGGAAGGTACAGAGTGACTGTGTGTGTGAAGGCCTGTATTCCAGAGAGCTGTGGAGAGGTGTGAAACAAACACACTCGCTCAGCAATGTGGGTCACAGAGGCAGTTTTGTCTGAACTGCAAGACCACCTTGACTGGAGGGAATTCAGTAAGTGCTGTTTATTTGCACATGATGTCTGTGTGGTTTCAGCCTCCGATTCACTAAAGGAATTATGCAGAAAGTTCCAGCTGAATGCAATTTGCACGGCAGGACGATGCAGTATATGATCTAATGGCTTTGTAGGTCTGTGTGATCAGCTGCAGAGAGTGCATTCAAATGCACCAAACCTCTAACAGATGGGCTTCTCCATCATTTGATCATAATTCAACAAATTACTGTTGAAATGACTAAATAAAATGTACACAAACCTTGCAGCTGCATTAAAGCCTGCGTTTCCCTGCTTTACGTACTATATATTTATATGACCAGAAGTCAGTAACGTGCACTCACAAAGTGGTAAAAAATGATTGGAAATTATTCTTATGTGGGGAGAAATGAACTGCGAATTTGTAAAGTATTTTAATACCTTGTTTCCCATTAAATAAAATCTTTAATTATGCAGTAACATGAATGTTAAAAATGGGAGAGATTGTTCATCAAAATCAAGACAAACACATCTCACAGTTACGGGCAAGATGATATACAAGTAAATTTACCTCTGGTCAAATTAGTTTGTGCTTTGTAAATTTATAAACATGTTTTTTTACCAACATAGGTGCATTGGGGAAAAAAAAAATCCTGAAATGAACACTAGTGGCAGTAAAATACCAACAGCTTTCCATGATTTTAGGTGAAGATTATTGATTAATAAAGACTTATTTAGCATGGTTCCTTGCACAATACTATGAGCTTAGAACACAAGCCTATTTTGATGTTTACATTGCATAACCAGCCCCATATGTGTGTTGTTATGTCACCTTGGTTTTAGGTCTAGGTTTAGAAGGGGTAGCATTTATATCTGTGATGGTTGTGATAATGGTGTTGGCAAAAAAGATGAGCACAATGCGAAAACTGTCAGGAAAGGAAATTCATTTACAAATTAAAGAAGAAAATGGAAAAGGAAAAACAAAGTAACAATAATAACAATAAACAGATATCACAGTAACAATAAAGGTAAACTATATTTTCACAATATTTACGTAAGAAACCAAAAGAAAAAAATAAACCCGCAAGGGGAAAGCGGACACAAGCGGCGCCAAAGTAAATAAAAGAACAAAACAAAACCAATCTAACTTAATTTACAAATCTGACCTAACTATCATAGGAAAAATAAGGAAAGCAAGTCTTCAGCGCTTTCATATCTTAACTTACCTATTCTAAACTAACCAAAACAAAACATACAAAGAGCGGCTCTCACGTCTAGGCTGTTTTTTCTAATTCATCAAAAGTCACTAAGTGTTGCTATGTGTACGTCACGTGACATACTACCTTGTCCAGTTTTCCCCAGGGGCGAGGCGAAAGACGTCATACATAGATTACCAAAGCAATAAGCAGTGAGATAGAAAATAAACGAATACAGACAAAGAACGAGATGACAACTTAAAACTGTAACAAAAATCAACACAAGAAAAAGAAGAGCAGATTAACAAATAATACAAATGGCCAAAACAGGAAAGCAAAGTCTGCTTCACGTTCGTTCAGTCATCCTTTTAAACACTCACGGGAAACAGGATTGGCAGCGGAAGTAATGACGTCGTCCAAGTTAACCATGACCAACTGCTTCCTGAACCAATAACAGTCCCGGGAGGGTTGAACCTAAGAAAATGACAGAGCTGAGAGAGAGAGAGAAAAAGAAAACACGGAGGCATGACTAGCGGGACGTAACAGTGTCTTTTTAGATGTAGTAAATTTGCTCTGTAGCGCACCCGGTACAGCAATGCACCTGTGATGTGAAATGCTCAGGTACGAGTCCTGTGAAACACAAGTCACAATAAAAGAGCTCAAATACTTGCAAGCAAGATAAAATGACAAGGCTGCTTAAGCAAATGTGTTTTTATCACGCATTTGCTTTTGTTTACACTGTCAGATAGGTTTAGTGCATGTGCTATATTATTTTCAAGAGAGTAGGGCATTAACCTTCTAGAGCTACTCACTGGACAATTCATTTTCATACTGATGAGATGCAATCAAAAACCAATGTCATAAAATATTGCAAGATTAATGGTCATATGTTTCTGATAAAAAATAAACACTTTCAGCACCACTTATTGGACATTTCATGTTGAAAGTGAACAAAATGTGCAATAATCAACATAGAAATGTCACCACAGATACAGTTTTCAAACATTATTCATCACAAATGGGATATTTTACCACTCTGGGGTCTTTTTTGTTTTTAAATACTAGAACCAAGTGATTATCATGGCATCTGTGCTGTTTTGGATCTGGAACATCTGGACAGAACAACCTCACACTGGGCTAGTTTTAACATACATTATTTAAAAGTTTCCACACAATGCTAGCATGCCGAAACATAATTTATTGACTAGTTACCATATCAACACACATATATATATATATATATATATATATATATATATATATATATATATACACATATATATATATATATATATATATATATATATATATATATATATATATATACACACATATATATATATATATATATATATATATATATATATATATATACACATATATATATATATATATATATATATATATATATATATATATATATACACACATATATATATATATATATATAAGTCTGTTAGTTAGACATTCATATTTTGTTTGTTTTTTGTTTAGTATTTAGTTGGGACCTAAGAGGGGAGACATTCTTACTCAAAAATAGTGAAATAATCTTTAATGGAGAATGAAATCATTGAGTGGAAATGGAATTAGTACGTTAAAACTGGTCAAATTATTATGATTCCCATTCCTATTTCCCTCTCTCTCTTCATCCATCCATCCTCTGTTCCTCTCCTCCAGCCTTTCGTCTCCGCCGCACACAGCAGATGCTGCATTCGCTTGAGTCCCGGGGCTCCAGCCGCCCGATCCCTCCTCCTGTCCGTCTATTCCCTCCTCTCTCCATTACCGCATCCCTCGGCGGGATAAACCTGGCCAAGGCTAATTGCAGTCTCTGTCTAATGGTGACAGGCTTGATCAAGCACGATGGGTTCACCTCTTTTGCTTTGGTTCCCCCTTTCCCTCTTTGTCTCCTCGTGGTTCTCTGGCTGTTGTCAGCTGCCAGATGAAGCGAGTGCTGCAGTCGCATGTGTGGGCAGCTTCGGCCGCATATTGAGCGCAAATTGGGCGAATTGCCACAGTGAAGGTGTGGGACAGGATTCGACACAAAGCATCCACTCATCTATAATACAGAAGAGGAACGAGAAAATGCAATCCTCTACAGGCTGAGCGGAGAGGATAGAGTAGAATATTGGTTGTGCATGTTTATGAAGAAGGTCGTTGTCCTTTGGAGCCGTCGGTGGACCGTTGCCAGCGTCTGAGAGCGGTAATGAGAGCGTGGACCTCGTGAAGTATTTCAAAAGCAGCTTCCATTCGCTCGATCAGATAAACACTCGGTCCTTCCCGTGTTATCATCAACATGGACGCCATCCTGAGCCACTGGGCTCTGTCAGTGTAATGCTTTTGGAGAGGAACTTGTTAATGCCGAGCAGGGCTTGAATTTTCTCTAGCGTTCATCCACCTGCTCCAATAATGAGGAGTGTAGCAATGCGATCTGCAACTTGAAACAGTTGCTGTGTCCAACAAGTCCATATGTGACAATTGTACCATTGTCTGGGGAATAAGTGTTATGGAGTGGTTTGAAAGCTACTGTTGTTAGGAACTGTTGAGGAAATTAAACTGTTGAATGAAGTAGGGCTATTTCTGATCTACATAAAGCACATGGACACATTAAGTCCTGAATGTTTAGTGAAGCTCCATGTTTTGCATGTATCACTGATGCCAAATGCACATGCAAGACTGAAGGTTATTGGCCTGAGCACATTTCAGCTTACAGTTTATTGTAGTGTCTGTGAGTAGTTGGGAAATTTTGTGTCCAAAGTCTGTTGTCAATAGTGTAGCAACTGTCGGTCAACATGGCAAACCTGCATGACCAGTTTGAACATGTTGCAAAATCGTTGTGGCCCTCACTGGAAGTTACCAAATTGCACAAATTCCTATTGAAATTGCTGGACTTTGTTCATGAAAATTCTCTGAACAATCGTAAATGTGACCACACTTTTACAACACAAAAGGATGATGAGATTTAGTCTTGTAGTGTGTATGACTTACATTTTCATTCCCAGTGTTGGGGAATATTGGGAAATATTACAATATTGCATTACTCCCTGAAGTGTAACTAATTGCATTACTTGGTTACTTTTTATGGAAAGTAATGTGTTGCGTTACTTTTGCGTTACTTTTTCTTGCCTTGCTTGTTTGTTTTTAATACAAATAGTTCTATTTTTGGCAAATGCAAAAGACTTTCACACCAAAAGTTAAATGAATAAGGCTCAGGCTTAAGGAAATGTAAATATATCTGTACATTAGAGCGTTTGCTTAAACCTTTCAGCTGTGCATTCTGGATTGCATGAAGAAAGGGACGCAGGAGAAGAAAGTTCAACACTCTTCAGCAATTAGACATAGACATCTAAAATTACATAACCATAGTATGGTAGTAGTAAATAACATAACCATAGTATGGTTGAATTAGATCATTGAAGGTCAGTAGCAAATACATTGGTTAATAAAATGGGATTTTTATTATTATGTTATGTTAACATTTAATCATTGCAGGTTTCTGTTTTTGTGCAAGTGAGATGAGTAAATGCATGTTGACATTTATTCTAGAACTACAGTAACTGTCATGTTCACACAGCACACACAACGCCTCTGCACTTACTCCCAATTTCTCTCAATATGGCAACGCAAGAGCTGTCAGTCAGTACATGAGAAAACAAAGTAACTGGCATTACGTATTTGAAAACGTAGCTCAGATATTTTCTTGTAAATTAAAAAGTAATGCATTACTACTTTACTAGTTACTTGGAAAAAAAAAAAAAAAAAAATCTGATTATGTAGCTTGTAATGCGTTACCCCCACCACTGTTCATTCCTTGTCATCACTAGTTGCCAGTCCAATAATTCAGAGTTGCAGTTTTGAACATCTTCTATAGTCATCTGGAGAAGATTGTAGTTTATTCTGTGTGACCCTCACTGAACACACTGTGTTGACATTTGGAGTTTCCCTCCATTCCAAGAAGACATTCTGAAAACTATTTGCAATATATTAGTTGTGCTTGAAGAACTTGTGAATTTTAAGATATGCTGCTGTGGTTCTCTACTTTTATTATCAATAATAAAAAAAAAAAAAAAAAAAAAAAAACATTCCTTCCTTCCAAAACTGTCTCCTAATAATTTTGGTACTTCAACTTTAGTTTAGAAATGTCCGCCCCCATGAAGCGACCCTCTCTCTATGTAAAATGAACCTACTTTTAATAGGCTACTGATTAGAGACTCACATAAAAGTGTGTCATTTTAATTAGATGGTTACAAAGTACTATTTATTACTTTATGAGTAAAAAAAAAGTACTGAGTTCACATTTCTGACTAAATGTCAAAAAGGAAGGAAATGTAGATCACACCATCTGTGATAGTAGCTACACTTACAGTTTCTTCTCACTCACCATGTTCATCAGCTCCTGCAGGAGTCTTTTGGTGGGCTGTCCTTGACTTTTCAACACATCAAACAACTGTGAGTAGCCAATCCGCTCCTTGAAGACCTCCTGGGAAGACAAACCACACAAAACCAGTTACATTGCAGTTGGGGCAATCGTGGCCTAATGGATAGAGAGTTGGACTTGTAACCCAAAGGTCGTGGGTTTGAGTCTCAGGTCTGGTAGGAATTGTTGGTGGGGGGAGTGAATAACCAGCGCTCTCTCCACCTTCAATACTATGACTGAGGTGAGAGACCAAACCCCCAACTGCTCCCCAGGCGCCGCAGCATTGGCTAGGTGTGTGTTCACGGTGTGTGTGTTTACTGCTGTGTGTGTGCACTTGGATGGGTTAAATGCAGAGCACAAATTCCGAGTATGGGTCACCTCACTGCACTTCACTTCAATTGAACAAGCACACAATAGACTGTTTTTACCACCCTGTTCCCCAAAATAAACCAAAAACAAAAGGTATTATACAAAGAAGAAACGTTTTCACATGAAATCAGGATATTAAAGGGGGATATCATGAAAAACAGCTAATTTAAATTAAATTAGAAAGTCTACTATGTAAATAGCTTTCACAATGCAAGGCCACCCAGATTATTTACTGAAACTGCCCTGCAAAAACAGAGAAAACATAACCATAAATCTTCATAGTTGTGCCACAGTACAATGTTTACTTTGCAAAGAGGGTGTTATTGAAGAACAGGGCGGCACAAACTATATTCGACCCAACAGCAAAGAGGTTAGCCAATAAAAACAAGGACATTTACATAAAGAAGCAGCAGTAAAAAGATTCTTTCATTCTGAGGAGGAGAAAAACTCAACAATATCATGAAATCTATATCATGACATTGCATTTTGGCACAAGAAACCTAAATACACTAATAATAAACAAAAACACGATATGGGATTATGATACTTTTGGACCTGACAAATAACTCCGTAAGTGCCATAAAATAAAGGAGGAAGCGCATGTCGTAATGTCACCATGGGTGACCTGGTTCTGCAGAACCACATCAAATGTGCTGATAAGATTAACCACACACGCATAAGGGGCACATTTATCATATGCAAGCACTTTGACTTATCACGCTGATAAGACGAGAGACGTCTGCAAGCTGACCTTTCGGAGACTTTAAGAGAAACATACATAAGGAACGAGTGGTGTAAGAAATGAGTCGATGACATGTCATACCTTGGCAGAGGGCGAGTTGCTCATTATGGCAGTGAGAACTCGAATGGCGTGTACTGTGATGCAGTCAGAGCCCTTTTCCCAGACCTACACACATATACGCAAAATACACACATCATTTAGTTCATATTCACATTCTAATGTATTAAATGATTAGTTCACCCAAGAATATGTATTTCCAAGCCCATAGGAGAATTTTCTGAAAAAAACATTGATTTTAACACGGACATGGACAATGACAAATGTTTTTTGTTATCCTACAGCTTCAGAAAACTTGGAACGTAGTACAGACTACTTTTATTCTGTATTTGTGGTGTTTTTAGACCATTTTACAGTTTGCCACACAGAGTCACAATAAATATTGTTGTAAGAGGTGAAAAAAAAAATTCTTCAGAATTTCTCTTATTGTTTTCCACAAACAATAACAGCAAAACATGGGTTTGGAATGACATTAAGCTGAGTAAATAATGACGCTGCCATTCAAAGGTTTGGTGTCAGTAAGATTTTTAAGAAATTAACACTTTTATTCAGCAGGGATGCATTTAATTGATCAAAAGTGACAGACTTTTATATTACCAAAATATATATATATATATATGTGATTTTGGTTTCCAAAAAAAAAAAAAAAAAAAAAAAAAAAAAATCAAGCAGCATAAGCGTTGAACACTAACTCAGCAGATTAGAATGATTTCTGAAAGGTCACATGACACTTAAGATTGTAGTAATGGCTGCTGAAAATATTATATATATATATATATATATATATATATATATATATATATATATATATATTATATATATATTAATGCTTTCAAAATATTTTTAAAAATCTTACCAACCCCAAACCTTTGATCAGTTGCGTAAACAGTTTTGTGTGAAATATTCCTTTTAATTGAACAGTTTCAGAGAGAAGCATGCAGATATGAATTCTGAACATTTCTCCTTGAAGCACAAGACTTTGTTAAAAACAAACTGAATACAAATTAATGTTATGAATTAAATTAAAGAGATTAAAACATGCAACAGTAAAGCAGATTTCTCACTTTTAACCTTAATATTTACAACCACTCCACCACAAATATCCCACCAAAGACCACCACATGAAACGCACACCAAATCTTACACCCACAGCACCACAGCTACACTAGACATGCTAAAAATCTAGAAAACACTCTGCACACTGCAACACAACATGCAAGGCGACGCGGCCTTGCAAGTACATCTAACGAACTTCACACACACACACACACACACACACACACAATAAACCACAACCAGCAGGATCCTCACCCTCCAACTCTGTGTACTGACACTGCACTAATCTTTAAAAATGTACTGATGTGGTACAATGGTATCAAATGTTAATTTCATGGTACTATGTGATCTCCATATTTATTTACAACAGTGTTGTTATCATTAACTCAATCTATTAAAAACATTTGTTAACTGAAAAAGCTAAAGTAAAAAATATATACACACACACACATATATGTATATATATATATATATATATATATATATATATATATATATAATTATTAGATTAAAAACAAACTATCGAAAATTAGAAATGCTGCCTTGGCAACTAACTGGACAAAGTTTAAGTGAAGTACTAAAATTATTAACTGAAATCAAACAAACTAAAATTGAAATAAAAATAAATTAAATCTATTTTTAGAAATATAAAAAAGCAAAAAAAACAACAACAATAAATTGACAAAAGCACATAAACAAAACTCAAAATTAAAATGAAATCTGTACATATAAATATAAAATCGAATTCAAAATATTAATAAAAAAACTATAATATTATATAAATAATACTACATCAACACTGAGAATCAATGGTGTTGATATTGAACAATTTTGGGAAAATTGTTATACTCCAGCTAAAACCATTTTAAAAAGCAAATTATTTTCAAATTTTATGCATTCTTCTTTTATAAAATCATGTAATATTTGTAGCTTTAATAATAATAATATAAAATCATGTAAAATCATGTAATGTAATATGTGTAGGTTTAATACTACTACTACTACTAATATCTTAAAAACATTTAATATTTAATTTTTTAGATTTAAAATTAAATTATGCATCCATACATGACTTAAAAATAAACACATTATCTTTGACATTCATATATGCATGCACAAACCTATTTTTAAGCAAAAATAAACAAAAAATTTATTAATTTGGTAAAAAAAGTGCTCAAAAAGCTTACAAATTTATTCTAGATAATTTTACATGACATTATAGCAGTCTGACGCCAATTTTCCCCTAAAATATTGATGTTATCTATCAGCTATATTAGAACACAATAGTACTATCATGTCATATCCAACTACCATGGTACAATAATAGCATCACAATATTTTAAGGTTTCATATTTTTTGTTGCATTTAAGTCAACTCTGTCACTAACCGGCACACGCAGATGTTTTGCTACTGTATATTCACCTAGACAACATTGCACGCTGTTTATGCGGAATCTAATGTTGCTCAGTCAGCAGTTGTGCGTCTGTGTATTCGTCTGCGTGTCTGTGTTTGTGTCAGTCAAGTGAAGGGTGGGTTTCCTGCTGACGAACGCCACACTGATCACCGGTGAAGGGAAAGTACCTGCTCCACTTCAGCCTCTGTGAGCAAACGTGTCGTGAGGTCACATTGGCCCTCACACTCCACCTTAAACCTGTTACACTGATAAAGCTGCAGGACAGACACACATTCACACACACACACACACAGCGTCACAAACAAATGAACACAAGTGAGTCGGAGATAAAACAAGCAAGCAGAAATTGAACTTACTGACAGATCAAGCAAAAAGAAATGAAAAGGTAACAGACAAAAAAGAAAAGCTCTACGAAGTCCTCATTACACAACGTAATGCCTAGTTACAACACACTCGAAAACCACCCAGCTTACCCAAACCGACTGTGATCACATACAAACATATGACGCAGAACCTATATTTCATCACAGGATGGAAACACAGGCTGTGCTACAAATAATTACTGTTTGTCACTTTGATGCACTGGGTTGTAAATCGTCTGTCATGGTTTATTTTTATCTGTATATATATATATATATAAATTGGCTTAATGGGTCAATGACAAATAAAAGTGTTCCGTCTTTTAAAAAAAAAACTAGTTTAAAATAGATTTTCACAAGCTCTTAGAATTGCAACCTTGTATTCATGCTGGTTTTATGTGGTTTCGAAACATTTTATATCATCTTTAAAGAAAGTTTCAATTTAAGTAGTCAAGTAGTAACGTGTACACATCATTATACAAAAAAGTAGTTTTTTTTTTTGTTTGTTTGTTTTACAAATGAATTATTCATTTAAATATAATTACCTTTAATACAATTTTAAATATCATTACATGTTAGTGAGCTGCACAACATGATTTTTGCACAACATGATCCTTTTCCTGTCAAAGGTCAAACTATCTGATATTTCTCTCTGCAGTGATCCCCTCTATGATATAATTTCCTGTTTTTTCTACTTTTTCTATTTGGCAGACAAATGTTTTTCATTGACAAATTACTTTAAAATGAAACTTATTGAGGCTTATTAAATATATTTTTATTTATTTATTTTTTTATACACATTTATAAGCTTTTTATTTTTGTTCTATTCACAAAATTTATGCAAAAGAACTGCTTCAAAACTGAAATAAATCTGAATTAAAATATAAATATTAGCTAAATATTGCCTTGGTAACTGAAATATGTTTAGATGAAGTACTAAAAGTACTGACTGAGATAAAAAATAAATTTAGATATATTAAAAAACTAAAAGAAAAACTCAAATATTTTTAAAAAATGTCATAAAAATGACACATAAAAAGCACATAAAATGTAAATATTTCTATAAAAACTAATTCAAAACTATAATAGTATATGAAGAATTGTTTTCTTCTTATTCAGCTGATGAAATACATTTAAAAGAAATGCTGACATCCTTCAGTAAGAATGTTCCCTGAGTAGGGAAAATCAATAGATCAGATATCTTATGAAAAATAATTGCAATTTTAAAATAGCAATCACTACTTTTAAATTTGATAAATGACAACAACATTTTAGTTTAAAGCAACCTCTGGATTGAACCCTGGCAAATCTGCGGTTGAGATAAGTCAACTCTCGTTCAGTACTCTGTCAGAACAAACATCAGCAGACCGCCGCATTTCCATTGTCTGCCACGAGACTCATTTTTCAATCCTCAGGGTTGGAAATGTGAAGCGCTGCTGCAGATATCTCAGAGGGTTTAAGAAGGTAGCGTTCTGACCTTGCTGTTCTGGATGAGGCGGAGGATGTGCTCGAAACAGTTGTTATTAAGAAAGGTAGCCTGCAACACCGGCCGGTCTGAACACTGCAGGATCTCTGGGATAGCATCTGCAGGGCAAAAACACAGAAACATTCAGTCTTTTTGACTTGTGCCTTCTGGAGAGATAGAACTGTGCCAGTTTTAAAGCACAGTGCTGGGGCAGCTGCATTACTCATGGAGAAGAAATGAAATGCAACCAAATAGCTGTTTTGTGACCTTTTGCAACTTCTCTATTCAAATTGCTTCCAGAGAACTGGCTACAATTACTCTGAGCTTCTGCAAAAGGGGTTGAAGTTCACTACAAACACATTTTAAATGTTTAAAAACAAAATCAAACATATCACACACAGTCATCTGGGTTAAATATCTAGAATTAGAATCACTACAATTCAATGTTGTGTTGATATTCGATCTTAAGGTTTTGTTTATTGCAAAATACCAACAGTTACATCATGACATAATATCATATTACATGCCCATTACATTAAAATACTTCTGGGAAGTTGATAGATGCATAGTTGCATATTCCTGCTTGTTTTATAATTATAATGCATGCAGTTTATGACCTTAAATTAACTGAGAGGCCTGAAATATTTGTGTTTCAAAAATGATTGTCAAACTGCAGGACCATTTAAAGTAAATTATAAATGAACTAGTGAAGGCAAAAAGTGTTTAAAATAGTGAGAAGGAAATGGTGACCATACATTTCCCCAATATATTCATATAAATTTCAACCTAAAATTTTAATTCATTATTGACTACCCTAACAAACACAGAAACCTAGAGGGGGTAACAAAGTTGCAGAGGCATCACAAAAGCTACTAAACACACAAACAGACTTTGGGAACCTAATAGACACAAACAGACAGAGCAAATACAACGCAAACCTTCAACAAAACAAACAAGCAAGTCCAAACACAACCATACATTATACATAATGATTTGCTTAATAAAACTGGTGTATTCAAATATCTACAGTCCTGTAATGTTGTACACTCTAGGATAAAACCATTCATCCATGCATGTGTCGTTTTGAATTAAAGAGTACAGGCTCAAGTGGCCTTTCTTTGAGGGTGAGTAAATAATGATAGAATGTTCATTTTTGGGTGAACTATCCCTTCAAAAGGAAATATTATGAAATGGGAACCGCAATAGAATACTGGGTGAAAAGAGATCAAACTTGAAACTCAAAGAATAGCAAAAACTAACCAATTGATGAGTTTTTTCTACTTAATGAATCTGCAAGAAAGTATTAATAAACAACAAAACAAAACAGAACAAAATACTAGATACTGAAATAAACAAAGGTAGCTACTGAACACAAATTAGCATTCTGCATAGAAGACTACACTCAAAGGCTGACATTAACATGTTTCTAAGCTAGTAGTATGATAATTAAATAAACACAAAAAAATCAATTTGATCAAAATTAAATATATTTCCATCACTAATTCGGCCATTTCATTGGGTTTGTTGCAAGGCATTTCGGGCTTTCTCTACAAATTGTTCCATGCAATGCAGTCTTAGCTTAAATTAGGCTGAAATCAGGCCTCTTATAAAGCAGAATAATTCAATTAGGGAATATTGGTGCATTCAAAGGATAGTTCACCTGAAAATTCAAATTCTGGCATCATATACTCAATATCATCACGAACCTGTATGACTTTATTTGTTCTGCAGAACACAAAAAGATTTTTGTAGAATATATATATTAACCAAAGTCAGTGGGGTGCAATGCTGAGATATTTTTGAAAATATCTTCAATTGTGTTCCACAGAAGAAAATCAAAATGGGGTTAAAAGGTGATGGCAAATATTCTCTTACTCAGCATATGTTCGAGAAGGGTAATGAGGTTATCCTCCCAGGTCTGCATATCTCCCTGCTGGCTGTCTGGTGGCCGGTTCCAGTTGAGCAGCTGGAAGTAACTATCCAGTACTGTCCGGATCTCCACCTGCCCCTCGGTTGGGCTGCTGGAGTGCAGAAGGTGGATCATTGCAGTCAGGCACCGCAGGGTTATTTTGAGCAGCCAAGGATCCTTGGGCTCTTGCGGGGATGAGGCAGGAGTGAGGCACCAGGAACGCAGCACAGTCATGAGGTCCTTCACAGCCTGGGGGGTGATGGAGAGAAGGCCGTTCCTCTGAAACACACACAAACAACAGCACATTACACACTGATATAGAAAGGTATGTGGTTGCAAAATCAGAGCTCCCTCTGAAATCCCTCATGTGTTAATACATGTTAATGTAAACAGGACCAGAGAGTCTCATTTACCTTGCATCCACTGATTACAGCTCCCTGTAGATGCACCAGTCTCACCACGAGCGGTTCTGGGATTAGTTCGCTCTCTTGTAGGTAGTCTGTGGGTGTAACCAGTCATTTAGTCACAAGAATATTAAAGCTGAGCATTGTTTGTGCAATTGTCATTATTTCAACATTTTAAGGCACAAAACCTCATTTACTCACTTCCAAACATCTGCATTTATTTATTTTCTAGAACACTGAAGATAATTTTCTGAATTTTCTCATACAAATAAAGTCAATGTTGGCCAATGTTGTTTGACAGAATTCTCGTCTTTGGGTGAACTATACCTTAAAAAGCAACCGTCGTGAAATGGAAACCACCTATCATACAAAAACCCTGATGCTTCAAATGAACACAGATCTTAAAACTTAACTTAAAACACAAAGACTAGTCAAAATGAACCAATTCAGGGTTTAAAGGCTTTTGTTGTTCTGTTTACTGAAACTATAAGAAAGAAATAATAAACACTGAAACAAAAAACAAGGCAAAGCAAAGCAAAACTAAACTAAACAACAACAAAAAAACTAAAGAAACAAAAGCAAAACAAAAAGATCAAAAACAAAATAAAGCAAAACAAAGCAAAGCAAAACAAAACAAAACAAAACACCAAAATGTGAACCTGGAGAGGTTTTGAGTTTTAAGTTCCTCCACAGTGCAGACCTGAGATTTCATTTTAGGGGGATTTGCCGTGCCACTCACATAAGCACAAAATTCTGTTCCAAAACCCTGAAGTGTGTGCTCATATGGCCACCCAACCTTTGAATTTAGGATATGCTGAGTAGATGAGAAAATCGAACAAACCTCATACAAACAAGTTTACCATTACATAATCATAAACACGCTGTGGAGAAACCTATTGGTGAAAAACAACTTTTCAGCACAAGAACCTAGTTTACCTCACCTCACGACCACAGGCAACCTGGACCCACTGCAGCTTGCCTACTAACTACATATAGATGTGGAAGTAGCTCCACAGAGCTTATAATCACTTGAACAAATCTTGCTTCACTATCAGGATTATGTTATTTGTTTTAGTCATTCCCTGCAGGCTGCAACAGTCCTGCTTCTCAGATTTGTTAAGTTGTGTGCTTATAAAGAGTCCATGTCAAATCTAGACTGCATCATGTTCAAATGCCATTCCTCACTCTTTCCTGCCTCAGCTGTCCTATACATCACATTACCTCAATAATCTATAAATAAAATGCAGGTCTCTCCCTATATATCCATATATATGGAAGGTTGCTTCTACAGAATGTCCAGACAGAGCTTGACACAAACTAACAGAAGAAACAAGTCATAACCATCTATCACTTAAAAAAGGACAACTCCACTGATTAAAGATGATTTACATGAAGCACATTTAAAGGCAAATAACATGACACAACAGAGCCCTTAATCACTATGGATTAATACTATAGGGATCAGATCGCCATTTCTTTACAAACAACATTTTAGGAGGCAGGATGTGCGATATTTCCCAGGATGTGAAGATGGGAGTAAATGGAGGTTAAATATTGTGTGGGGTGGGTGACATACCGTGGAAGAGCAAAGGAAGCTCCTCTGGTAGAACAAGAGGGGAGAATTTATACTTGCTTCTCTCCAGCATACTGACCTCCTCCCTGAAAAACACACAAATCAAAGCTCTTTTTGGAAATATCTACTTAGTTCCTATTTACTACTAAAGCAATAAGCTACAGGACACTGCAGTAAATCATCTTCTTAATCTATAGTCAAGAATATATCTTGAATTTTCATGTTTTAAGCCTAAATCTACCAAAGAGTTAAAAATATTATTTAATAATAATGAACAACAGCAGTGTAGCTGGGTAGATCACTTGCAAATTGTAATCTGTTACTGAATCCAAATTACATGACAAAAATTTAATTAGTAATGTAATCCATTACACATTTTAGGTAATATAATCAGACTACTTTTTGATTACTTTTGACCTAACTCTATCATATTTAAATTGTACTATAATTACTCTTGTACCATATTGATATAAAAAGAATATATATTCCATTCAGTGTTATTAACATTATTATGTCAAGGTTTCCCAAACTGGGGTTCATAAAGGGGGTTTGTGAGTTTAATGAAAAGCTAATAATTAATTAAATCATAAAAATGTCAAATTAAAGTAAATCATTTTAAAATAACATCAGCCCATTAGAACACTTACTAAAAAATGAAATATTTTTATTTGATTACCTCCATGTCATGTGCAGGTTATTTTAGAAAGCAACATTAAAAAGATGAAAAATAGGAATTAGGGAGAATCAATAAATTATGAATAAATTACTGTTCTTAGGTGAATAATATGTAATCATGTAATAAAAAAAAGTAACTGTAGTCTGATTATGAGTATTTTAAAATGTAATTTAATCTAATTACTAGTACTTCATTTTTGGAATCTGATAACGTAATCCAGATTACATGTAATCAGTTACTACCCAGCTCTGCATATATATATATATATATATATATATAAAATGGTACAAGTTGATTAATCTACACATACACTGTTTACATGAATTATGTTTATTTTTCTCACCCCAATGGCAACTTGTTTCTTGCTTTAAGCATAAATCTCAAAAAAAAAAAAAAAAAAAAAATTAAATAATAATATTAATAATGGCAGTACAATTATGTTATGAGGTTGAAATACCATGCCATTTTGATGAATCATGGTACAAGTTGATTAATCGACTCATACACCACGGTATTAAATATAACAACAACAACAACAACAACAACAACAAAAAGTAAAATATCACCACGTTTTAATATCATGAGATATAGGCTATACCAAATGTATCTCAAGCTATATCATTGTACAAAATGATTAATCTACAAGACACCATTATGCTGACATGATATCCTAAGCTACTACAAAGAATGTTTTCATAAAAACCTTGCAACACTGTAATACTTTAATATAGTACAAGGGACTACTCAATTCATCTGCCAAATACATTAGCAATTAATAAATATTTAACAAATAGTTCATTAGTCTATTTGTATGCTGTTTACAGGGGCCAAGAAAGGTGGACTGTTTCATAATAAACCTCAGTTCATAACCTGCACATTAGTGGATGGGCAGAACAGTGCTCCTTGAAGAGATGCACACATGCTGTGGGAAGTTTGCGCTGTGTGTAGTTCAGACAGCTGAGCATGAGAAGGCTTGAGAGCTGAGAGGTGAGGACTGGGTGTGTTATTAACTGTTAGAGTGGAGCTAGAACAGAGCTAGCCGCTCTTAATGGCTCCTACGCAGTCTTGTTGTGGTTTAACACCCTGCCCAACTCATAGACACACTCACCCTGCCTGCCGTCTCCTCCACGTCTGATAAGGGTCAAAGAGATTTTCGCACAGCAGCAGGCCATGCTGTACCACCGACTGTAAAGTGCTCTGATCATCTGGTTGCTTCTTCAGCTGTAACACACATAGATAAAAGCACTCGACTGAGTCTTACACAATACACAAACCTATCTGTTTTTGGCTTGTTAACACACAAACATTCCTTTGAATAAAGCAGAGGTCTTCCACCCAAAGCTTTCTGATTCAACCTGTTCTGTTAGTTCAGAAACCTACAATAACACCAAAAGCACATGCATAGTAATATACAATTAAGCAATGAAAGGAATAAACAAACATTCAACAAATTTGAACTAGCTTTAAAAATACCAGAGCAAAACTAGAAAAATGATCATGAACATAACAGTTTTACTTAGTCTTTTTTATGGCTTCCTGATATTGATAGAATAATGGAGAGGTGACAAGACAAAATAAGATGATGAAGGGGAACTGGATTATGAAATGATGCAACCTAGACTCAAACTTGCATTTCCCACATGAGCACCATGACTCAGTGTATCAGCAGGGGTGCAAGCCGCTATGAAATGGTTTCATAGACTTTTTGACTTCTTACCTGAGTCAAACAGAAGTTTAGGAGCTTGATTGTCTCAAACACAAACCCCGGGGTCTTTTCAGAGTCTATATTCTCCATATTCCTGCAAGCAGAGATTCACATCAGAAATGGTATTATTGTACACTCAGGGAAGATCCACATCAGCTATGCAATTTAGCATAAACTGCTGGCTTGCATTATCCCTGCTGTTTGAAGATAGAAGCTTATCAACAGGGGTTTGAGTCACTGGGGCATTATCGCAAAGAGAATGATGGTATTCACTCTGTGCTCAGTGGGCACTGACCTGCAGATGATGATGAAGAACTTGATGAGGAGCAGTGGGTGTGGAGCAGTGCTGCTCTGATCCTGCCCTGACATGTGGAGGGCACTGTGCCACAGCTGGGTGCTGAGGAACACCAACACCTCCTTGGGGAGGAGGGGAACATCGGCGCTCCATTCCTCCAGCCTGCAGACAAAAAGAAGGTTGTTTTGTTTGCTTTTTGTTTGTTTATGTTTTGCTTTTTGTTTGTTTTGTTTTCATTTTTGCTTGTTTTTTGTTTTGCTTTTTTTGTTTGTTTTGCTTCTATTTTTGCTTGTTTTTTGTTTTGCTTTTTGTTTTATTTTGATTCATTTTGTTTTGATGAAGCACTGATAAATAGACATTAAAAAAGTCAAAACACTATTTTCAGTCATTGAACATATGTCTTGGTGCATGTCTTCGGCCACTGCATCACATTTTGCTGTTTTGATGTTACTCAAAATCTTTTCCAGAAAGCCTCAAGTTATTTTTTATATAACTGATCTTTTTCTAAATTTTAAATAGGCAACCCTAGCTGAACCACAACATTGGGCTGGAATTGATCCTTCATCTCCAACATAGTATATGTGCTAATCTTTAGATCACAGATCTGGTGTGCACTACATTAGCAAATATTAAGACTCACTATATCAGATCTGGAGGATGAGATGAAAGTATTCAAAATATGGATTTTTCAAACTCACCAACCGTTAAATGAGCAATTAAACAAATATAGGCCTTAAAATACCATCATAGTTGGAGTTCCATCTGGACCTGACCACCTACAGATCAACTCCCTGTGCCTGTGACATTTTGATAGGCCAGCATGTAACTGACTCACCGGCGAGGCTCTGTCGACTGCACATCAATGACCTTCTCAAAAGACGCCACGAATGCCTCCAACCATTGCTGCAGGTAAACGACATCTTTCTGAAAGACAGAGAGAGATAAAAGGAAAAAGTAAGAGGCTGTAAAACATTTTTGACAGGACAGCCCCAAGGTTAGAGAGGTCTAGGTTACAAACTCACACTTAAGATTATCCAAACTGCTGATCTGTGTGTCTATGAGTTCTCCTTTCGCATCTAAATTGAAAAGTTCTACTTTTAAAACCACATCCATTGTGCCCAGTCCAGTTGTTTTTGAACACATCATTTGTGAAAGCCCCTTGAGAAACACAACTTATCGGGGGCAAATGAACCCGAAGCCAGATTATTCTGAACTTCCTTAATATCAACTAACCCAGTCAACAGTCTCTCAGGCAACCTAAAAACTATTCAACTTGGAAATTATGTAATTTTGCACATGCGTAGAAAACCTTTACACCATGAGCATGACTGGGTGCTATCTCCAAAATCAGAGCATGCACACACTTGTGTTAACACAACAGGAAACTACAGGGTATGCAAACTTGTGCAGTGTAAGAGTGGATACTGTGAATTCATAATGCAATAAAAGCAGTGACAATGGTTTTGTCTATGAGACAAAAACAAGTAGCACTTGCCCAATCCATAATGTCTTGCATTAAACTGTTTCTGCAAATATAAAAGAAAGTACAAATATGCACCTTTTAGGTTGTACTGCCCCAGTAAAAACCTGTTGAACACCTAATGTACACATTTACACATTATAATGTTTGCTATATGCTAACAATTATCAGTAGCTGTATTAGTTTCTTTGATAAACAGATCTTAAAATCGCCACCATTGCAACCTAATCAACGAGAAATTCCCATTATCGCTCTTCAAATCATATTTTTGATAGAAGTCCCTTTTTCTGAGCTGTGAAGCATGAAATTCTGTCATCTTTTCACTAGTTGAGAACGAGCTGGAGGAAAGAAAGCTGGTCATGGATGAGCGTGAAGGAACAACTTTGATGCACACACCTGGATCTAATGCCAGCAAATGTGCATAAACCATCAGCCATACTGCAAACCTGCTATTTGATCTCATGAATCCATAATAACTGAAACAGAAGGCCTAGTTAAATAGATCACATATCCTTTCTGGGCAATTTAATAAGCTAAAGTGTTTGTAGAAGGTTCATGTAGCAATGCATACTAGTTATAGAAGAAAGAAAACTGAAACTGATCAAATGTAGACCTTGAATGCAATGTAAGCAGAATGCAGTAGAATCATAACTCTGACTTTTATTTTTTCGGGCATCATCGTCAATGAATAAAGGGAACTACTGATATTATTCATCTTTGATGGAGAGATCACAATAATATTTACTGTAAAGTTCTGTCAAGAATGAGTCACATGTGTACCAACACGAACAAAACCTCGCATGTGACTGTCATTGGAAAGCGGCTGGTGGAAAACATTTCAAAGAGCGAGGAGCTATGCTTAGCTTAAATGATGCGGCTTGATCCGCCTACTCATAGGGGAAGTTGGGCTGTCAACAGCTTCATAAAACACGCTCTGATATGTACACACTCAGATAGCAAAACACAGAGGGCTTCTGGCATACCAAAACAATGTGCACTACAGCAGAAAGCAACCGTAAAATAAGACTAGACCTGCTCAAGGTGGAAAGAAACGAACTTTACCAATTGTTGTTCATTTAGGGCCCAGTCCATGTCTCATGGCAGGTGATGTGAGGTGGAGGGGCTCTTGTTACCCCGTTCTCTGCTGAGCCCCCACCAAGTTTCTTCTAAAAAGTCCAGAATGTGTCTGCCTGTAAGCCTCAGAATCATTCAGAATCCATCATGATGCCTCCGCTGGTTTACTTCTCTGCTCTTTTCTGCTCTCTTGCTGTCTGTACTTCTGACAAGCAACCAGGAAATGGCAAATCACTTTAACTGAGCCATATTTCCTGTCTTCTCTGAGCTGGGCTCATCGTCACCATGTACTCTTCCTCCTTTGCCACTACCACAGCTTTATTGGTAGAGTATGTTCACCTTGCTACGAACTAAAACCGGTAAGCTATAGTGCACCTGATGCAACCTTTCACAACATTTTGAATAAAAATTCTGTCTTTATTTATTCACTTTCATGTGGTTTTATACTTTATTCACTTTCATGTCATTTCAAACCATGACTTTCTTATATCTGAGGAACACAAAAAGAAAAATTTAGAATAATGTACTGGCTGCACTTTTCCACGCAGCTATGTGCTTTCAAGATTCAAAAACGACAAAAAGCTCTATATAAGTCTTTGTGTCACAAACATTTCAGAATTTAAGTCATTACACACTGCTAATCTTCCTGTCCAGAGAGCTGTTAACTGAGTCACTGATTTAAATTTGAGAACAGGATCATTCTGATTCTTGAGCAAATCATTCAGATCAGTCATGTTAACTGGATCAATTGAATCATTGAACAAAATCTGACTCATGAAAAAATTAAAATTCTGTCATCATTTACTCACACTCATGTCATTTTAAACCCTTAAAACAAATCCCATATGTACAGATGGGTTTAATCTAAGTCTTCTCAAGAGACTTGATCTCTGATGAACATATTGAATTTAGGCTTTTACTCACATATAAACACTGATCAATGCACATACGAGCACATCAGTTATATTAAATGATAGCTCAAACTACTTGCTTGAAGCAATGAGATTTGATCTTACATGTCAAGCAAGTATGATTTATCAATGCTTGAATATGTGAATAGAAGCCTATATTTGTCAGGTCAAAATGATTGATTTTCTTTTATGCCAAAAATTATTAGGACATTAAGTAAAGATCATGTTCCATAAAAATATTTTGTAAATGTCCTACTGTAAATATATAAAAACTTAATTTTTGATTAGTAATATGCATTGCTAAGAACTTCATTTGGACAACTTTAAAGGCGATTTTCTCAATATTTTGATTTTTTTGCACCCTCAGATTCCAGATTTTCAAATAGTTATATCTCGGCCAAATATTGTCCTATCCTAACAAACCATACAACAATGGAAAGCTTATTTATTCAGCTTTCAGATGATGTATAAACCTCAATTTCAAAACACTGACCCTTATGACTGGTTTTGTGGTCCAGGGTCACATATGGACTTCTTTTAGGGTCCTTTATGAACTTTCTGAAACCTCAAATTTTTTAATAGAATAGACTTTCAATGAATGGACTCAATTCTTCATTTGTGTTTCGAAGATGAACTACCGTCTTACTGGTTTGGTTTGGTTTTTGATATTTGGGTGAACCATCCCTTCAAATTTCAACCTGTTTCTCACACGAGTCATATGATTTACAATGATTTGTTATAGCCTACAGCCCATTATGTCATTTTGACAAACTGGACAAACCCAG
This sequence comes from Tor tambroides, assembly GCA_021397915.2. Lineage (NCBI taxonomy): Eukaryota > Metazoa > Chordata > Actinopteri > Cypriniformes > Cyprinidae > Tor > Tor tambroides. The sequence continues at coordinate 43,874 of JAFVLL020024946.1, read as the reverse complement.
TTCTCAATCACTTTCAATAAACTGAAAAAACAACAACTGCTTTGTAAACCATCATGCTACCTAAGGCTGACTGACAAAAATGTGATGATGCTGTAATTGAACTGAATTCTTTCTAAAGACCTTGACAGAGTTGAAAGCCCAGTTGTGCAACAGAGAATCCTCTCATTTTGGTACACAGACCATGGTTGAGAGCACTGTAAAAGCATGCTTTTATCCCACAAAAAGATTTGGTGTGGCTCTCAAGTAATAGCTGGAGGGAAACCTGAAGACTGAGCAACGATCACTGACTCAGTCATCGTATGAATCAGCAGTCAGATGGAAGTGACATGCCCTGACTTGACCAGATGCATGAAAAAACACTTTTTACAGCTGCATGGGGAATGAACCCTAAATTTAAACTCTTAAAGCAATGACACGGAACTGAAGTTGAGCTGGTATTGAGTCACTTTGCCGATTGATCACTTGATCCTAACTAAGTGCTGAGCTTAACAGGGGGAAATGCCAACAGTGTGTCTCTGTGGGCCCAGTGTTGCCTACTGTTTATATCATCACCCTTAATGAGTTTTCCATTTTAAGCTCTGGCACAGCTGAATCCAGTAAATTAGATTTTGAACTTGACACAGATTTCATTTATTGAGACTACCAGATTTACGAGACAGCTACGGCAATCATGTTCTATTCTGGACGCTTTTCTAAAGAAATAAAAACATTTATTGACGTATATAGTTATTACATATTTCATAATCGCACTTTGTAGGTACTACACAGAGGGTGGGCAGTCTTGTAACCTCTCTTACACCACTAGATGATCTGTCAGGGTTGCTTCATTTCAACAGAATTATAAATTGCACTTCCTCAAACAAACAGTCAAAAATAACAGCAACAGCCAACACGCTAAATTTCTTTAATTGATTATGGGAAATGAAAAAGTTTTAGGCAGATCTAAGAACTGAAACCGTCGTTATTTTTTGTGTTCACATCCAGATGTGACAAACATACACGAGCAACAATACTTTCTGATTCTTACCATGAATAAGGTACAAAACAGGGCTTGAATAAACTTGAATAAATCAGTCAATATATGGACATTATAATATGGGACATAAATACATATTAGAAAATAATATAAAATTATTATTTTTGGTAATTAACAATAAATAAAAACATTGCATTTTTTAATGTAGTTTTGAAGTTATAGCCTAGAGTTATTGGACTAAGCCTATATTTAAATTATATTCAAATATCTTTTTATATCAATATTATGTAATTTGATGTTGAAATTATGACATTGTTGTGCGATTTCATTGTTTGATATAGTCAAGAACGTCCAAACCTCTGATGTGGAACGGGCCAAAATCCCCATTTTAAGGGGGGATGGAGACATTTGATGTGTTTAAAATGAACTAATTTTCATGATAGATTAATTTCAAGCTAGACAATATTTGATCAAATTCATTTCTCTAATGAGACACCAATTTGTAGCCTACTCACGGAAACTAATTATTAATTTCCCTTTTCTGTTAATATAATTGTCTAGTGATGATAAAGTAGAGTTAGTTAAATCCAGGTCAGTTCTTGAATGCTATTTGACTCCAGTGGTGTTCTGTGAAGATGGCAAATCACAGATGAGCCATTCTGTTTGAGATTCCTGGCGGCTCTGAGAGCTCGCAGCTGCTCAGCGGACACAAAGAGAGTTTTTCTCTGGGTTTCTATTAATTATTCTCAATGTCAGTAAACACAGGCCTCAGGATACGTGTGAAAATCCTCAAATATTCTTCAGGAGGCAACACACATTCAAAATGCTTTAAGATTTTCCTGATTACTTAAGACAAATGAACTTTATACACACCTAGCCAAATAAAAAAGGCCCACCCAGTTGCCATACAAACAGCCCGCATCTCCACCAACGGCTACTAGCCTCACCCACTACACAAGCAAACAGAATAATGTCCTTGAAGCATCAATGTAAAAGAAGGAAATGATAACTTTCTCTTAATTAGGCCACAGACTGACTGGGGGATCAAAATTATAATAGATCAGAATAAATAGTAGCTTCATGACATACCATTGAACAAAGTAGTAGTATGGCTGAATTACTGCTCCTGATTAGCCTTCTTCCAGATGATTGAAGCTGCTAAATGAGTCAAAGAGGGCTAAATATAGTTAAACAGTCCCACGGGTAAGTCTCGGAAAGTACTGGAGCTCCTTGACAGCAGCGGCCTGGACTTATCCCTCCACCTGGGGATTTCTTTACAGTTTTTTTTTCTAAAAATCTGTGTGGATTTCCCTGCAGCATTGAAAACGTTAAACCACCTCTTGCTACCTGGTTTTTAACAGGTCTGCCATTTACTTAATAAAAATGTAAGAATTTTTGTGAAAAACTGAAGATGACAAACAATAATAAGAAACCAATGTTCAGCTAAATGCTGCACTGCCCATATTAAAATCTTTTAAGTTAAATACAAGTGTAATATACTGTACATAAATACAATACTATACACATCAATGACAGAAAAACAACAGCAATTGTTACATCTCGTTAACCACAAAGGAACTGGTTTCAGTTAGGTTAGAGAATAGTTGTAGTATCACTTCCAAAACCAAAATCATATTATATTCCAAATGCTAGGAAAGTATACTATATGCTAGAGCTACCCAATCAAACTAAATAAAACCGAAATCATGATATGGCTTAGTATGATTAACAAATATTATATGCGCTGTTTTCCATCAAAATTGAAGTTAAGTGATTTAATGTTTGTAAATTAAGAAATTAAGACTAAGTATTAGTATTGTAATTTTACAGTGGTAATGTAAAATTAAATTGCTATTATTATTATTATTAATTGTATTATTTTTTCTTAAATATGTGATTTTGTTACATTACAATGATATATTAAAATAGTATTTCTTATTCTGTTTTTTAGTCATTTATATATGTTTTTATGTAGTAGCAATAATATTGGATTTTAATTTGGCCAAAAGTTTGTGATGTATGTATCAATTATTATTATTATTAATTGTATTATTTTTCTTAAATATGTGATTTTGTTACATTAAAATGATATATTAAAATAGAGTATTTCTTATTTTGTTTATGTAGTATTAATAATATTTTATATTAATCTGGCTAAAAGTTTGTGATGGATATATCAATTATTATTATTATTATTATTATTATTATTTGGTTTTATTTATTTATTTGGATATTATTTATTTTTATATACTGGATTTTTGACTTTCATGAGCTGTAAGCTCTAATCATCAAAATTAACCAAAAAAACTTTTGAAATGTTTTACTTTACATGTAATGAATCTAGAATATGTGAAAGTTTCACTTTTTGAAATGTTACAAAAAAAAAAAAAAAACTTTTTCACGATATTCAAATTTTTTGAGATGCACCTGTACAGCACAAAATTCTGACCAAATTGTGCAGCCCTACAAAACAAGCACAGCAAACCTAACACTTTTAATCACATTTTAAATTGCAGCCACAATTTTCATTCCCAAATCGTGCAGCCCTACGTAATGCATTTTGAGATTACCTTAGATTTCGGTCAAAAGAGGCCTATTAACCCAAATAAAATGGTGTCTAGGTAGGCAACTTACTAGGTATTGGAACAGAACTATGAATGTAAACTCTCCTGTTTGATATTTTGCTGAAGACAATTATAAGCAAACAAGTAGATAAAATCTAGATTCACAGATTTACAAAAACAGAATGAGTTCTATGTGGTCTCCAGAAAAACGTGCAGTTGAGTAACAGAACATCTTGCAACATAAAAACAAAGCCACTGTACAAAAACAATAGCATCGGCACATCAGTGCAAGTCAAAGCTAAGATCACAGCCTTCTGGTTTATCCAGACAGTCTGTTTGTGTGCACACATCCTCTGCGTCTTCAAGCAGGTGATGAAGTCAGCAGCTGCGTCAATGACTCAAACAAAATAAGTGATAGTCATAAAATGCATTACAAATTCAGGAAGTAGCCAACTTTTTTGTATCTTTTGATTAATGTGCTGTTCAAAGTACATGTTGTAGCTCTCTGGGTTTGACAGCGCAGATTCATTCTCATGTCCGCCTAATTAAAACATTAAATAAAACATTACTATTACGTAGCGAGAGAGGATTTTGGCAGATAAGCATTGGTAACTGCCATGTATGTGCTCTACTTATGAAGATGTTTCATTCTTCAAAACTGGGCAGTAAGTGACCTTAGGGCTAAGCAAAGTGATAAGTATGCAGTACAACTTTGTAAACACCCAAAGGTTTAGTCAACTGTTTGCAAGCTTAATCAAGTGAAGACAACAATCCATTTAAAAGGTAATGAGGTAATGAATATTTAATCAAATAAATAAATATTGTAGATATTTTTTCTCAAAATATTATGTTTAGATAAATAATCATCCAGTGCCAAAACATGGTGTAGCATATATCAAAGAGGACAAATATCAGAGATTCTTATAAAGAAAAACACAGGCAATCCAATAAATCAGCTAAACTCTATAAAGTTTAGACATTGAACTGTTAGAATAATCAATCAGATGTCTCTAGATAAATGGACTGCAAACATTTCATTAGACTGCCTGAATAACACAATACTCTTAAAAAAGGTTCCAAAAGCGGCAAAAGTGGTACTCACTGCAGAGCCAAATGGGTCAAATGGGTGGAACTCGATCTAGTCTAGCTCCACCCCTATGGACCTAATGGGTGGGGCTTGATCTAGTGTGGGTGGAGCTTGATCTAGTGTTCAGGGTGTTTAGGAATAGGGTTATTGTTCAGGGTTAGTGTGTGGTTGGACCTCCAAGTCTTACCCATTACGTTCAGAGAAGGCGAGCTGGACATCAAGCTATACCCACTTGCTCTACAGCAAGCACCTTCTCTCCAAAAGGTGGATTTTGACAGTGATGCCAAAAAACCTTCTTAAAAGAACCATTCTCCACTATAAAGAACCTTTTGTGCAATGGTAAGGTTCCATGGACGTTAAAGGTTTTTCGTGGAGCCATCAATGCCAAAGAACTTTTATATTTAAATGTGAATGTTAAATTAGTTTTTCCAACTTCTCTGACAATGAACAAGTGCTCCGGAAAAGCAAAGCCCTGTGGAATAGAATTGTTACCCTGCTTGCAGAATTGTGAGGGGAAGATAAAACAAGAGCTGAAAATGCTTTTAAGAACCTCACATGCGAAACGCTGGTATTCACAGCAGATTAAGGTCAAATAAAGGCAACTGTATGCCAACATTTATCTTAAACGTGACGTAAATCTCAAAAACTTGACTTACAGGTACATGACAAAGGAAGACAATGGCAGTTCAGAGAACTTAGGTGGGTGATGCTTTTCACCGCTGCCAGGACTCTCAGCCTATTGTGACAATATACTAAAATCTATTCAGATGTACAAGCAGGTTTGTCGACTGTAAAAACATACACACCTGCCAAGTTAGTCTCCTCCTAGGAGGAGCACGTGCGAGGAGCAACAAACAACCGAAAAATAGTTGTAATATAACGTAATATGCATGATTGCGTAACCATGAGGGCATCCAGCAGGTCTGTCACCTCATGTTGATGACAATTTCTTAGAATTGTGAAAGATTCTATGATGTTCTGTTAATGCTGTCATTCGCATCCTCATCTCAACTCCAGTGATGCTTTTATTGTCCTTTTTTATAGGAGTTTTGCAGTATGAATCACCATTAACTTTCCTCATCAGCTAGAAGCTCCAAAACCTCATTTGGTTTTTCATGAAAAAATGATGACACTGAGGTACATAAATGACAATATTTTTGCCATCGTTGGGTGGACTGTTTCCTTCATTGCAGAAAGCTATTTCAAATACAGATCTAGATAACTAGCTCAAGTTTATTTGTAGATCATCCTGCATGAAGATCCTCCACAGAATATAGAGCGTCAACCCTCAAACTCACAAAAATCACAACACACAAACACAAACTTGTTATTTTCCAAAACCTCTTCTTCAATTGGTCTTCAGCTGAATTGGGGTGATGATGTGTACCATCACAAACAGGTTGCTCAGGGAGGTTACAAATGATAGCAACCATGACAGGAAGTGGTTTTTATCACATCAATGTTGTCCTCTGAACAGCACAGTCAAGAGGAAGTGGTCTGACAGAGGCAGTGTTGCTCTCGCAGCCAAAAGAAAAAATAGCTGGCACATTATTACAAATACAGCAAAATCACCGGAATGACATGACGTTAAACTTTGCTGTTCTTCTGCGATTTTGTACAGCTGCTTCTGATGGGGACAAAGTGTTCAGCCACATGCAGTCTAATAGCACTGAAATATTAAACGCTTGCTTAACAGTGAGCTCTTCTGTTCAGAAGTTTTACGCTTAAAGAAATGAATGAAAAATATGTTTAAAGTCATGTAGACTCACATGTGATGAAGACTCCTGACATAACTTAATAAAAGCTGTTTTATTCTACATGGAGAGGGTCACCTTATGGGGGCAGCCATCTTAAGATCACATGACCAGCCAAATACTATTCACTCTGTCTTGGTAGGCTTACCCCTAACTGAGCACATTTCCTCACAGAATACATTAATCATGTCTGACTGCAAATGATGCATTTCTATAATGGCAAACCTTTGTTTTTGTGCAGTGCTACATCCACACCATTAGGTGTCAATAAGTCCAAGATGATTAAAAAATAAAATATTACTGAATAGTGAATACATCAGTTTTTTTGTCTTCTGCAAAGTAGAAATGTGCAAGACTAGTCGACTAGCTGACTAAATGGAACTGCAGCTGCTAGTTGACATCGGAAATACTAGTCGACTAGTCAAAATGCAGTCATTAATGATACGTTTTAAAAATAATACATTATTTTGAAAAGTGAATATCTGGAGCAGAAAACAAAATCATTTCATTTCACCTCACACACGTTTTTTTCATTGCGTCACTCACTGTGGGCTCAGAGAAATGTTCATTAGGAAGATGAGCAAGGTGTGGGAGTGTATTTACCGGTATGAATGAAAGTGAACTGACTTTATTCAGAAAAGTTTTGTTGATATTTTTTCATGTTATCTCTGTATAAATACCTGGTAAAGTAGTGTTTATTAGCGCAGCACTGCTTTGTTTACAGGGGCCACAGTAACCACTGTATTTCTGCTTGTCCAAAAGAGCCACCTAGTGTCAGAGAGTGAATTTGCATTGTCATTCAGCCCATCTGCTGTTTTTGTTGTCAGTGTTGAAAATTTTAACCATTCGATAGAAAATAAGATCAATTTGGATAATAACGTCTTATTATATTTGACACTTTGAAGAAAAAGCGCACTAAATGACGAAATGTCCTACATACATCACCAAAGAGAGGTGTGTATTGTTTTTATTAAAAATTATGTTGTCAAAAATTTCTTAAAAATGACATATTGTGAATGATTAATTCATTGTATAAGATCATTAAGATGCATTTTAAAAATAAACAGGGTGACTTTTAATTTTAAGCTTACTTTATGCTAAATACTATACATTATGCTAATCTTGAGCAAACATTTTATGCCTGCCACCAGACAAAACAACATGTAAAATAAAACATAAAATAAAATAAAGCTTAATAAAGGATGACATACATTGTGTCAGTCCAAATTTACAAGCTTCCCATGAGACCTCATTACATTGGGAGGACATAGGACTCATTCTACAGTCAAATGACTGCATAATAGGTGAGGAGAGCTTAAATGGGTTTAAAATAGAGCAAGCCCTCATGAGCCCAGGGAAAAACAAGCAAATTTTCAACCTTATCTTGTTTAAATTGCAGCAGACAGTAGTCAGCAGAGGCATTTAAAATGGGTGTTTCAAGCCAGATTCAAAACATTGGAAAGCATTTGTGCTGTCAACCATGCAGGGGAAACTAACTCAAATATGGGTGTGCAAAAATCACATACGCCTTTTATCCATGTTTCACTAAAAAAATCACTTCTATATCAGTGTAACTGCAGAAAAAGGCAGACCCATTTGCCTGCTGCAACAAGTCAGAGGAACCAGTCCATCTACTTTGCATGTCCGGTATGGATCCCTGTTAGCTGTATGTGTGAAGTTATTAATAAAAGGGAACGAAATGACAAAGGGTTGCTTTTTAGATCATAAAATGAATGAGATCTAGAGAAACACTCCCAGCTATCAAGAGAACTTTGTGCCAAGACCAGCAAGACCAGACTGGAACACTATTGCATAATTCATAAAGCTTCTTTTCCATGCAATCTGCTAACTATACAAAATTTTTTAAAGAGTGTCAAATTAAAACAGTGATCTGCAAGTAGACATTTCTCTATGGTGACCCCTGGTGCTTCTTGTATCCTGCACCTGCTGTTTTGGTTACCATGGTAGCCATTCATAAAGAACACTTGCTATAGTGAGCCGATACAGCTGACTTCATCTGCTGACCAGTAAAGTGGCCATCATGACAGAGTTTCAGAAGGAATTCATGGACACCCAACTTCAACATATTGTTTTAATAATATAATTGCTCTCAAAAATGTGCAAGAGTGCAGTGTGGTCTTTGTATGCACTACTCCACAAGAGGGTGTTTTCAACATAACCATTCTTAATGTGGCATGTCCATTTCTTATTCATAGTGAAGGGAAGCCCGACTCATTTCTGTGAATCAGGTTACTCCAGAATAGTTTCTTTCAACCGGCTAAAAAAATGATTCAGCGATTCTTTTAAGTCATGACATAATCACATGGCCCCTAACATCCTTTATATTACATACTCTAAATGTCGCATATTGATTATTATTATGCCAGGACATTAACTTTACAGACATTTTAACCCTAAAACACAAATCAAAATTCTGGTAAAACACCTGTGATATGTTCTTTCTTTCTTTCTTTCATTCATTTCTTTTTTGATTAAGCTTTATTATAAACGGTTTGTATTGTAATTTCACAGGCCCCAGTGTTTACTTTGTTACAACCACGATTCAGCTCATAAAAACAAAGTCATAAAACTGCTGATAAAACGGTCAACTCTCAAACTAAACATACAATTCTCTATTCAACGAGTCAGTAAATTGCTGACGAGAACCGCTCGGATCGATTCGTGAACTATCGTTCTTTCGTGAACAAATCGTTAGGAGCCGGTTCAACTTATTCACTAAAAAGATCCGACTCAAAAGAACGATTCGTTCGCGAATCGGACATAGCTAATTCATGAGTAAATATAAAGTATTTCAGCAATAATACATCAAATGAATATTTTAAATACAATATATACAATTTAAGCATGTAATTAAAGTTCCCCGGTATTATGATTACATATTTAAAATGAAATATTAAACATGTATCCTCTGTATTGCTGTTGATTTATTTCAAATAAAAGAATTTGCAAACCACGTTGTCTATGAATTAGAGACTATCTGCATAATGAAAAGAAAAAGAGAAGTGAGCAGGAAGAGGCATGGCATTACCTGACTCACAGGTAAACACTAGAACTACACAGAATAACTGTAAACATTAAATTGACCTGCTGTTATGAACCATAGCGTTATGCTTAGCGAAAATACCATTAGTCCTTGTCATCCCAATTGTCAGTCGCTTCATAACAACATTAAATATTAAGCGAGAGTCAAATGTTTTCACTGTGTACGTGCACGCGCAACCTTCCCAAAAAATAACCACGGACGCACTTCCTGAAACTGTTTCTACATAAAGGGACAAGGAATTATGGCGAGAATGCTTGCCTTTTAACTATATGCAGGATGCGACATGGTATGAAACGACAGTGGCAAGTTTGCGACAGCTTAAACTCCGAAGCCAACAGGTGTCGAGCGGCTCGCGCGATCGCCTGCTAGTGACTCACCTTAGTGTAATATAACATCCACAGCTCGTACAGTCGCTCTTTCGAAGCCATTCTCCCTCGCCCTTCTGCGTATTCCTTCCACTTAGGCGTCAATCAAATCATCTGACTATACATCCACAAACGAAGTGGCCATGGATTGACTCAGCGAAGATCCAGGGAATACTGTTTGCCAGAAACGGCATGCTGCTGTACAGCTGTCTGTCCACTACCTGGTTGCCAAGCTCTCCCAAAGTTGCATGTCTTTTAGATGGAGGGTGGGTCAAAATGACAATTCCGAGTAAAGAAACTAGAGAATGTAGAGAGCAACATTTGAGAAATCTCGCAGGTTAGGCGTTGGATAAACGCACATCTCTGCTGGAGGAATTCTAGAGGAGTTGAACGCACTTGTCTGTGCACGCATTCATTACCCTGTTCGCACTCACTCCCCTCCTCTCGAGCGTTACAGTGGCAGTAGAGAGCAAAGCAAGAAATAGCCGGGAGGAGTTCAGCCTCAAAGCTGCGCAAGATGAAGGAAAACCATTGAGCATCATAGTGTCACAGCTGATTGTGAGAATTAGCAGGGATGGAATGGCACTTGAGAGCAGGAACTTCTCGGTAACTTGGTTCGTAGAAAGGAAATTTACATTAAAAAATAAACAAGATTAGAATAAAAATAAATCAGATGCATTTATTTAGCTTCTAGTGCACAGAGATAGATAGATAGATAGATAGATAGATAGATAGATAGATAGAAAAATTCTCTCTCTTTCTCTCTTTCTTTCTTTCTCCATACACAAACAATATAGACAAGACAAGATGTAGGCTACACTGTAAAAAAAAATTCCGTAAAATTTACGGTAAAAAAACTGGCAGCTGTGGTTGCCGGAATTCTACCGTAAAAAATACGGTAACAACGTTTTAAGTTTTACGGTTTTAACTTAAATTTACAGTTAAATACCGTAATTTCTTTAACTGATATAATGTTAATATACCAACCTATTAAAGTACTGAAATCTGTTTTGTACCTTTGAAATACACTGATAACCACCAAATGCAGGTGGTGATGAGAAAGTCACATGATGAACCAAAGCCCATCACAAGCAGCTTTTAAATAATAACATACAGAGAAGGTGCACAGTATCATTCACACAAGCACTAAACACCATCATGGTGAGACTCATTAAACTGAAATATGCTATAAACATTAATTTAACAACATTAGATGTAACATACAACCCTAATAAACATAACTGATAAGAAAAAACTAAGAAGAAACATAGCTATTTCAAAGAAAAAACGTCATATTCAAACAGAATTTAAAATGCAACGCAGGGAATTCTGGGAACATCAGTTTGCGGTTTTTCCCTGTATATTTTACAGGAACTTTCCGTTAACCATTTAACAGATTTTTACTGTAGCTTTTTCACAGTTTTTTACCGTTAAAATCACGATAATTTTTTACAGTGATGTACAAAATCTATATACAGATATGTGACCCTGGACCACAAAACCAGTCATAAGTAGCAATATTTGTAGGTATATTTGTAGCAATAGCCAACAATACATTGTATGGTCAAAATGATCGATTTTTCTTTTATGCCAAAAATCATTAGGATATTAAGTAAAGATCATGTTCCATGAAGATATTTTGATTAGTAATATGCATTGCTAAAAACTTCATTTGGACAAACTTTAAAGGTGATTTTCTCAATATTTTGATTTTTTTTTTTTTTGCACCCTCTGATTCCGGATATTCAAATCAATGGAAAGCCTATTTATTCAGCTTTCAAATTACGTATAAATCTCAATTTCAAAAAACTGACCCTTATGACTGGTTTTGTGGTCCAGGGTCACATATAATTATGGAAGAGAATGTTATTTATTTATCAAATTTATGTATAATATATTTAAATTTTTATTACATTTAATTGAGTTGAAATTATTTATTATAATTTTTATTTATTCATTCATTCATTTATACATTTATTTATTTATGAAAGTTAATTCCAAAGATTTGGAAGTTCTGACATCCTATTTAAAGGTATAGTTCACCAAAAATGAAAGAAAAACAATAATCAAATGAAGCCTCAATAACAAGTTTATTAAAAATGAAAGTGACAGACAATGTATTCTTTCAGGCCTACAGAGGTCTCAGTCCTTCATTGGCGATGAGTGTTTTTTTAATGCTGCCTCAATATTTGATGTTTCCATCTTGATTGAAATTTGCACATTAGGACATTAGCTCTGATTCATTGTATCTCAGGGTTTAGCTGTGATTTTTGGATCATAATTGGGATTTGTCACATTGCTCATGTTCATTAGTTGTAATTTATTTTAACTACAGGGGTGGACACCTGAGGCTGGAGAGCCTGAAAACACACACACAGGTACGGTGTGTCATCATTCTTCTACACAACACACTGCAGTGTTTATTATTCTCCACAAAACACACTCTCACTTCACCATTTAGAAGCAAACGGGATCTAGAGATGAATCAGCATACACACATATAAATAAAACATATTTTCCTTTTTTTCTAATACATGCCTTTAGCCTGCCATGTTTTATAAAGTATTAATATTCCTTCTTCTTGTTGTTTTGATCACAAAAACAGTGTGACATGATGAGTTTTTTCACAGCTCAAGCTTTTGAGAGTAAAACATCACTATTTTACTTTCAAAATTATTCAAGATCCATATGGTCACTGGATCCCTTGAGAGCCCATGCAAACTCTATGCAAATAAAACTAAGTCTGAATGATCTCATTTACTGTCTTTCCATTTTCATTTGGCACATTTGTTTTTGTCTATAACTGCACGTGCAATAACACCACCATATTTAACATAATTCTGAAGGGTCTATTGTGTTTAGTGCCTGACTGGAACAACAATATGCTTTTGACGGTAACCTTTTGACATAGATTAAAAGATACCACAACTTAAACAATACATCCTTTCTAAATCAAAGCACATATTTACCCTTTTTAGTAATTAAATAGAATGATAGTCTAGGAGAGAGGGGGTCATAATGCACCATTTGTATTAATTGCATTACTAAGTGCATCTTTGTGACTGTTTGGTCACTGGGAAGAGGATGGACCTAGAGGCAGCTGTATTGCCATGGCAATGCCCTACATTCCACACCATGTCATGTTCGGGGTGTTTGTTCGCCTGTTTGGGGAACTTGTGTGGGTCATTTTTTTTCTATTCAGATGAGTTGCGATCTCTGAATTTGTTTTTGATTGAATTTTTATTTTATGCATAGAGCTGTGAGTGTTCATGTATTAAAATGTGTTGTTCATTACTTAAATCTGCACAGTCTTTATAAATGTTACTTGTTCTATCTTAGGCTTTTTAAACAGACCAGAGCATAGTAGTAGCATATTGGTTATCTATCTTACATATTTTACTGTTATGATCTTTTAAAGTCTATATGCAGTTGTAAACTGTTGATTTTATTGTATTGTATTTTTTTTTTTAGAAGTGTAGTTTTTCTTTGTGTGTGTGAGTAAATCAGTCATTTATCGTTTTCCAGTACAAACATGAAATTATTAGCTCATTAGCCTAGTGTTAGCTAAATGTATCCTGTAAATCACCATCCACGTTCTTTGTGTGAAAAACAGAAGCTCCAGAATCATCTTTTGTGTTTCATGGAAAAAAGAAAATTATATGATATTGGAGTAGGCCTAGGTAAATGACAATATATTTGATTTTTCGTTAGGCTATAGAAAACAAATACACATCCAGAGTACTAACCTGAGCTCATGCATACATTAAAGTCTTGCACATATCAGATGCTCACAGTCAGTTATCAAACTCACAAAAATCCGAAGTCCTGCATATGTCACTATAATCAAATGATCTAAATAGGCCTACCATCATTCTATATGCATAGATTAATTTATTATTTATATTTAACTTTTTTTAATTATATCTTAAGGAATGTAATATTATAATTATGTTGTCATTGTATTATAGTCAGTGTATTATAGTATATAAAAATTATTATTTACATATTTTACCGTTAGTTTAATTATGTTCAAGTCTGACAAGTTGAGTAATCGATGTGTTCGGTCTTCTTCTACCAAGCTCTGAACAGACTGCATAATCAATAACAGATCCGGCTACCCATGCTTTATTTTCACCATGGAGAAGCCTGTGGGTTCTTTACAAGAGCAAGCTTTAAAAAGAAAAGAAAGATTAAAAGCTCTACGAGACCGGCAACTTCAAGTGAGTGTGGTAATAAATGTTATTTCTTTAAGATATAGGGGAAATGCGCGCTCACGGGCTAACATGCTTTAGTTAGCGAGTTAGCATAAAAGTGAAACATTGCATTGTTTTATAAGCAATTTAGCATCAGTTGAAGTCAAGAAGATGCATTCTAATAATTTTAGCTATTGACTGTTCCACCATTTGTCTTTAAATACATTTATTATTATCCAAAGAAGGAAGTTTAGTTTAAATAAATATTAGAAGTTACGCCTGAATTGATTTTGTGTTTGAATGATCGTTAAACAAATACTGTTTTTCACTAATTTGTATTCACTAAGTAGAATGCTTTCCTATTTAGTTCAGTGACTCCTCTACGTTGTTACACTGATTAAAAGTTTGAACAGCAAACCAGTTTAGTTAATGCTATTTTGTCTCATGTAAACTGATGAATAGTTTTGGCAACTTACAGAATAAAGAAATAATCAACACAATTAATGGAATGAGGATTTGTTCTCTCTATATAGGCTACAATAACATAACTAGTGGCTTCCTGTCACTGCAAGTTTGCCTTGAATAATGAGGAACAAGTCAATTATTATCAGTGGTTACCGGCATGCCACAGATGTTGTTAGAGTTTAACTTAGAACTTGGGAAGTTCCGTTTAACCCTGTTTGAATATTTATTTTTTTGTTTCCTTAAATGTGCACAGTAGAGCTTTGGCTCTTTCTTTGTGTATCAGAACTTTCCTGTGCTTCATTGTATCTTAATCTTACTCGAGTTTTGGAGCATCATTTGGATTTTGTCTCTTTGCTTATATTAACTTGTTGTTGTTGTTTTTTTTTAACTAAAGGGACAGGCATCTGAGGATGGAGAGCCTGAGAGAAAAAGAGCTCTGGAGGACTCCGAAACAGAGGACAGACACAGGTAAAAAAAAAAAAAAAAAACCCTACAAAGATATAAAAACTAGTGCCATTTATACATAAGGATACTAAACTAAATTCTCAGTTCTGTCCTTTAGAACCAAATAGGTCCTTGTTGAATAGACTGGACAATAAATAAAGCTGTACTCTGTTTACATGGTCTTAAGAAGGGCTGTGAGGTAAAGGTCTCTCTCGCTCTCAGCTCTATTTCAGGCTCAACCAAGGCCTCCAGCTCTGTGCTTTTTTCCCCCCATTGTTTACATTGATTCACAGAGCCCTTGTGCTTCCCTCCCTGAGCTCAAGAGGTGTTTGGCATTGACAGTTTGCAAAGGTTCCTAAACAATCATCACCCAATATCTGGACTACGTCTCCCTTAGTACATGTTAAAGTAATAGTCCACGTAAAAAAAAAAAAAAAAAGCGTGTCATTTACTTGAGCTCACATCCTTCCAAATCTGTATGACTGTCTTCTTTCATGTTCCTTAGAAGAAAATGATGCAGTTTTAGAACAACATGAGGCTGGGTATATAACAGAATTAACCTATTTAACACTTAATAGATCCGTAATTTTGTGGCTATAAGGCATTAACTTTGGTTTTTGAAATGAAGGTGATATTGGAGGTTGTCATGCAGAGAATGTTTCAAGGTGTGTCTCCTTAAACATGCATTATTAAAATGCAACACAGTTTGGAAACAATGAGAGCCGGTTCACCACCCAGCACACTTGTTTTAACACTTTCTTTGCTGCTATACCTGACAGATAATCTACTTAAAGCAAAGCAACAATTTCTATTGTAATTAAAAAAACCTTGAATAAGCTAGTCATAGAGGGATTTAATGGTCTGTTTTTATGATAATAAATTCAGAATGAATCAAAATTAATTTAATACCTTAAAAAAATGTACTTTCATTCAAAAGTGGCAGTAAAGAAAATTATTAAAACAGGTTTTTATTACAATTTCCACAAAAATAGCAGCACAACAAAATTGACAATTTTCAATGTTGATAATGATAATGTTTCTTGTCAGCAAACAAGCGTATTAGAATGATTTCTGAAGGATCATGTGACACTGAAGACCGGAGTAATGCTGAAAATTCAGCTTTGCCATAATAGGTATAAATTACGTTTTAAATTGTACTGAAATAGAAAGCAGTTGTTTGTTATAACATTTCACAGTATTACTTTTACTGTATTTTTGATCAAATAAATGCAACCTTGGTGAACATAAAAGACGTCTTTTAAAATTTGAACAGTAGTGTACTTTATTGTGCATAAGTGTTTTCTGCTTATTGAGTTCCATACTGAATAAGTGGAAACATCCACTTTTGTTGGGCAACAGCTTGGTCTTTTTGTTTAAGCTGTCAAAATTCTGAAGTGAGGTGAGGCAGATAATGAATATCTGCTCAGCTTTTGAATGCAGCTCAGCCTTTGACCTGTACCAGATTTCTTTGTCACAGCTTAAGCACTGCAGTAGGACAAATGTCAAATATCCAACTTGACTTGGAATTTTCCCAAGCAAAGCAAGTCATCCTACCACATCATATTTGTTATTTCTGTTCTCTCTAAATGAGTTTTGTCAGCAGTCAGGATTTACTGTACCGCTGCTGCTTATTTTAGGTTGAAGGAAGCCTGATGACGGTGCCCTCGGTTGTTTTGCAAGCTCTGAGAAACGAGAGACCTTCCACCAAACTGTCAAGGCCCTCAATTCAGCTCCGTCCCTCTGAGCACTTCAAGAACACAAGAGCTTTCCCTTGAGCATTAATCCCTCTTTCTGTATGTAATTAAATTAGAAAACAGGATACTGTTCTAGCCAATTCGCTCAGTCCCTTGGCCACAAATTATTCAGGACTCCAGGATGTTCGAAATGCTCACTTAGAGTTTGACAAACAGCTGTTGACATTCTGAAAGTGTTGGATTGTTTGGCCGCTCTACTGTTGATGAGGAAAGCCAGTGGTCTTGTATTGTTCCAGCAGGTGGTCAGGAAGTCTTTTCAGGAAAGCTGAGGACAGGGAGGAGTTCCCAGCTCTTTGTTTCAGTCTGTTGTTTTGAGTGTTTTTCCAAAACCCTTCAATGCTCTTGTTTGGGGTCATAATATTTGGTGCAGCTTTGCAAGGCCTTGATAGGGTTTGGCTGTGAAATAGAGTATTATTAAGGTAGTGGTCACAATGCTTTGTTTTTGATGACATGTTTTTCCATTTCATTATGTTTTAGTTTGATAACCCTACCCCCAAGAGCATTGAAAAAGATAGTGACACAGCTGACATTAACGATCTCTTTGGTCCCAACCCATCTAATTACATGGTTTGACTCTAATTGCACTCATATAGATCAAGCGGTGATGAATGTGAGCTTGTTATAGTTGGGTCAATAACAAATAAGAGTGTCCATAAGGAAAAGAAATAATCTTTTAGAAGTCTAGTTTAAAAGGATGTGTACTTTTCATGTCGGTTTCGTATGGTTTATAACTTTTTATACCATTTTAAAAAAAAGTTTAATGCTTATACACACTTAAAATAATATAAAATAATGCTTAATATTTAAGTTCTACACTTCTAGTTTATTGGCTTCAAAAATGTCAGGTGGTGTAACCATCAAGTAAAATGTTAGTACAGGTTTTCCTGATCTTAATAATTGTTTCAAAACATTTAAAAATATTTTTCAATCTTTAGTCTTTGGTTTTTGAAGAGTCGCACCACATGACATTTTACAAGTTGCACTAACCTTGCTTTGTCATGAAAAAGTCACACAAGTCGCAAAATGGACTTATTGTCCTTGATATCATTTTATTAATGTTGGTTGCACCATATGACTTTGATTTGGTGGACAAACATTTTATAATGTCGTTCTAAACCCTGAATAAAGGCATAATGACAAAATCACAAAAAAGTGATGATGAATGTGTGGACCTGCTGTAGTCTGGTCAATGATAAATAAGAGTGTCCACAATTAGGAAAAGGAATCATCTTTTAAAAATCTAGTTTAACAGTATATGTATCAGGTTCTTGTTTAAATGTATGTGTTTATTGACATTGGTTTCGTGTGGTTTTGAAAACTTTTATACCATTTTAAAGAAAAGCTTCAGTTAAATGACGGCAAACGTCATGTGGTATAACAGTCATGTAAAAAGTAATTACTTTTACCTTAATTACATGTGAGTGTATGCATCAGTGTTTTTTCTAAATATAAATGATTTACTCATAAAGTGGTGATGAATGTAGGCCTGCTGTAGCCCCTTTTTTTTGAGGACAAAATGGGCACACATCTCTGGAGACAAACCAGTGAGCAATTCAATGAAAATGAGTTCTCAGTCTCCTATACGAACCTTCACATGCATCTTCTGTTGATCCTGCTGTGAAGAACGCTCTATGCTCCCCTGGACGTCCAGCAGCCAATTTTGTTGTAACTTGCAAAGATGCTAACAGACCTGCCAGTTGAGCGATGGCATAATTGGGCTTGTCTTATTTCCTCTCAGCTGGGTGGCAGCAGTCCCTAGACACAGTCAGGAGCTACATGCTAATTAGCTAGTGCTGCAAAGATGAAGGGATGCTTTGTACACATAGTGAGCGAATGTACTCTGGATACTGTCACAGGCCGGATTCAGGGATCCAACAGCACCAGCTGCTGACGGTCCAAACTAAATGTGTATCTGCACTGCCACCTGCTGGTTACTGGGGTTTCCTGTGATTGCTTGTGTGATCGCCTTTGTAATATCTCCTTGAATATGTTATAATGGGGCAGTGACAAAACACTTGTTTATAACTGAGTGAATTACATAATTCTGGAATTATGTTTGCAGAGAGCTGAAACTGAGGAATTACACGCCGGAGGACGAGGAGCTGAAGGAGCGACAGGTGCCCAAAGCAAAACCTGCATCAGGTGAGAACACTTCTGGCTTACCTGCAAAACATATTACTGGCTGTACCTTTAAATTATATTTTCAAATGTTTATACCTGCAAATTAAACAGACCGTTCAGTGATAGTGATGCTGGGTGATAGTGTTACAGCAGGTGATCAGGTGTTGGGTTACAGGTTGTTTGACTGGTCTTGTTTCATATTACTTTAGTGGAGGACAAGGTCAAGGACCAGCTGGAAGCTGCAAACCCAGAGCCTGTGATTGAGGAAGTGGTGAGTGGATTTGTCCCTTGATACAAAGTCTCAGTTTTCAAACATGATGCCATATGGAGAGCAGCAGTGTTTCCTGAATATATATACACTACCAGTCAAATTTTTTTTAATGTTTTTGAAAGAAGCCACCAGTGCCACATTTATTAGATCAAAAATATTGTGAAAATGTATTACAATGTAAAATAATTTTTCATGTTTAATGTATTTTAAAATCTAATTTATTCATGTGATGCAACGTTACATTTTCAGTAGCCATTACTCCAGTCTTCAGTGTCACGTGATCCTTCAGAATTTATTTTGATATTTGCATTTGGTGCTCAATTATTAAAACCAGTTCTTATCATCAAGGTTGGAAACCATAAATCTGGATTCTTTGATTCCTGACAAGTTAAAAAACAGCATTTATTTAAAATCTCGATCTTTTGTAACATTATAAATGTATTTGCTTTCACTTTTGATTAGTTCATTGCTAAATAAAAGTATTAATTTACAAAAACAACTTTTTTGAAGTAGGAGCTTCAAACCTATAATTTGTGAGTTTTGTTTTGAACAGTTCATTAAAAGAACCAGCTCAAAAGAGTTACGCTCAAATTACGCTGTATGTGTGCTCTTTCTTTGTAGACTTATTTACTTGTCATTATTTCTCATTATGTTTAATTTTCTTTTGTAGTGGCAAAGCGTCATCTCAAACAGTGCAAGAATCACTGGGCAGCCCTTGCCTGACTTTAAACTAATCTTATTTTCACTCTTGACTTGTGTTCTCAGGATCTGGCCAATCTTGCCCCCAGAAAACCAGACTGGTACAAACCTTTAATTTTTACTGCTAAAACACAATCATGCATCATATTCATTCAGATCCATTTTAATTTAAATTTCATTCATTTAATGCTTGTGTTGTGTGTTTGTAATAGGGATCTAAAGAGGGACGTTGCCAAGAAGCTTGAGAAATTAGAGAGGCGAACACAGAAAGCCATTGCTGAACTTATACGTGAGTATGACATGACTGAGACTAAGGCAGGTCTGCACCAAGGATGATTTCTATAATGATAACTGTAATGACACGTTTTCAATAATTGTTCTAATTGCAAGTCTACACAATGATAACGATGCAAATTATTTTTTTCCAGCTGATGAAGAATGATAAAAACATTAACTTGAAAGAGCTTGAGCATTTAAAGTGACAGATGGCAACTGCAGCACACTTTTAATAAGAAGAATGTTAGAACGTCCCTTTGTTGTGGACACTAATATGATGTACAATGTAAACTCAGCAAAAAAAGAAACGTCCTCTGACTTTCAACTGTTTTTACTTTCAGTAAACTTAATGTGTAAATATTTGTATGAACACTAAAAGAAAGGCTAATTGCTGAGAAGGTTCAAAAGCTCTGGAGAACGGATGTCTCTTAATGACATCATATATGGACTTCCTGTCTCTATATGCTTCTCTGGCACAAACTAGACCTAACATTACTACTTTTGTCTCTTAAACCTACAATTTAAATGAAAATTCTGTAATTTCTTAAAAACAAGTATTTTATGGATCACCAAATCAGACATAGTGCACACAAGAGTTTTTGGTGAAACACATGTTTGACGTTCATAGCTTGTTTATGTCTGGGCATTTGTGTTATTCCACAGGTGAACGGCTCAAGGGAAGTGAGGAAGAGCTGGCTGGAGCGGTCGGAGCAGTTGGCGTGGAAGAGGGAGACTCAGATTGAATCTGTTGAGAATGATGGTCCCGCACAACTGATTTTCTAGAAGTTTCCTGCCCAAATCCTCATTACATAGCAGTGTGTGTTTAAAATGGATTTCTTAGGCTGAGCTCAGCATGAGTTCACACACATCCAGATCAGGTGATTAGAAGTGTGAGAGAGAGGGAGATACAGAAAGGAAGAATGAGAGGAATACAGGTGTTTTTGTGATTTCATATGGAGTACACAAAGACGACTTTCTCCGTTTTATTATTATTTTGTTGTTTATAAGTAAACAGTTCTTTTCTAAATCAACTGTCTTTTTCCTTTCTGGGGCTTATGATAAAAACATTTTCCAATGTCAGTACACTTCTGAATGCTGATAAAGAAGGGCTAAATTCATACTTTCATGTTGTATTTTTCTCCTTTTTCATTAATATGAGAGCGTTCTAAAATCAGACATGTTACAGAGAAGAATACAATATCATAATTGAGGAGAACAATACAGATAAAACTGCAGTACATTATTCCGGCTTCAAGACATTTAGAATAAGTTAGAATAAATTAGAGTGTGTGCATGAGCCAGTCTATTCAAGTACTTAATAAAATCAAGTATATTTTTGCTTAAAGGAGAGTTAAATCAGTCTTTTTTTTTTTTTTCTAGAATTATTCTGCCATGATTTAAAAGATGCAATTTTTCAGAAAACAAACTGATAGACCTACTGTATGTTTTTGGTTAAAAGACAAGTTGTATGGACAGCACAAGTCTTTGACAATAAAGTGCATTCCTCACCTCCTTCTGTAACATGGCTAAAACTGAAAAACCAATAATGACATTTCACATTAAACGTAAACTTATCCTAAACATCCTAAAAAGTAAATAATCATATATAATTTAAAGATACTGATATGTTGTATGCTTGTACATTTATTACTAATTAATAATGAATATATATATTACTGTTTAAGAGTAACATTTTGTTCTGTGTGGTCACTCTCAGTTGGGCCAAAACCAAAAATGAGATGCTCACCACTAAGAGGTGCTACTGCACACAATATGCTGTGAAGTATAGATACAGTCGTTCTCATCTTTAGCAGATGGTTTCTCATCCAAATGCTGGCTTTATTTCTTCCTTCAGTGACAGAGTGGTGTTATCAAATAACTCAAGAATCAGCCAGTTCATGAATCACCGTTTTAGGGGCCTCACTTATAAAATGTTGTGCAGAAACCATCCTAAATTTGATCTTACGATCATCTCTCAAATATGCGTATGTGTGATTCATAGAATGAACGTACGCACAGAAAACTAACGTATGCACAGAAAACGCACATACGCCTCTCTTTCAGATGTGAAATCTATGAATCGCAACTAATCTTGAACTTGCGCGCAACTGAACTGTTTCAGCTCTCTGCCTTGTAAACGACTCCTAATTAATGTCATTAACATAAAAGATCACCAGTCATCATCCAAATCCTTTCATTTAGAACAGCGAGCTGCAAGAACAGCTTACATTTCCAAAAACCTGCAGCACTCTGACAAGAAAAAGTATGTAGGCCTATGCCTGCTCAGACCCTGACATGACAATAAACACTTTTCCATGTCAAAGGCAGTTTTTACAAACATGAGCGTTTGAGGTGGATTTAAGAGCACACACTCTAAGATCAAATCTGTGTGTACGAACACTTTATAAATGAGGCCCTATGGGTTGAAAATGAGACCTTACGGTTATTACCCTAAGGCCCGGTTTCACAGACAGGGCTTAG
Source organism: Tor tambroides (assembly GCA_021397915.2). Classification (NCBI taxonomy): domain Eukaryota; kingdom Metazoa; phylum Chordata; class Actinopteri; order Cypriniformes; family Cyprinidae; genus Tor; species Tor tambroides. Next base: position 21,360 of record JAFVLL020024946.1, on the reverse strand, counting down.
CCTAAACCAGGATTAGGCCATTGATCAATTAGGACATTTAAGTAATTTTTATAAACATGCCTTAGAAAAAAGCATTACTGGTGTGCATCTTAAGACAAAACAAAGGCACTGACATGTTTTAAGATCAGTCAGTGCAAGTTTCTTTCAGTTGAAACAGCTCAGATTTACATTTTAGTCTGGGACTAGGCTCAAGCCTTGTCTGTGAAACCGGGGGTAGATCTTGAAACGCTAAGCCACCACCTCTATCAGAGAAATAAAATCAGCAAATGCTGATCTTGTTCAAGTTTGGCTGAACTCACATCCTCTGAACCTAATAAAAGACAGATTGGCTGGTTCAACACACATAATCATAGAAGTCCACACTAAGCATACACAAAAAAGACACCATTTGGCCATTATTTCCTAGTCTATATATTATACCAAACAATTTAAAGGTTTTTGAGTAAATATCAGTAGAAACTTCAAGCATTACACAATTAAGATACTGTGGCCTCTTGTGTAGTGACTCCACAAAGTTTTTTATGCAAGATTTACTGAAATATCCTCACCAGTCTTCCCTGTGGAGAATTTTCTGTGATATCTTGAACTTATGGTGACAGAGAACTTGTCCTGATATTGGTGGTGTTGGTGAGATTTTGACATGCAGATCAGCTGGTGGAGAAAAGCCATTGCTAGGTAGCAAGAAGAAACGTATTGAACTTATGTGGCATCACAGATGTTTCCAGAAATGTAGCCCTTGAGTAGGATTGGAAAAGTGCAAGGCTTGTCCATCTGCACTTGAGTTGATGCCATTTCTGGTGTTTACTTGTGAGCGTTGATGGTATGCGTTAATTTTTGCTTTCGTTATGTCCCCCCATCTCAATTTTTCGTGCAGCAGGGCCCAGCTCCACCTTACACACTCGCTGGGCAAATTTTAGAGAGCACAGGGTCTCTCCAACGTTGCTCTCAAGAGAAGAAACCTAAAGAAAACAAATTATTTGTACATGAGCATTGTTGTTCATTGGCTGTATTTAAAAACTGACATTCCAATGTAGGAGGTGCTTTAACACTGTGATCGAACCAACTCTGGATTATTGCCTTTTTAAACCCCGCTTTTAACCCTGAGCAATTTTTCACATTTGTCATTTAGGGGCTTGGCACAGCTAAGCTAACAGGGTTAGCTAGTGAGTAGGGCTGCACGATTAATTGAATGTGATTGTCATGCACATCTTGTCAGTAAAACCGGTTCTGTGATTAGTAGTAAATCTCCGTCTCCTGCTTTGAGATGGAGCAGCATTTACTACACAGAGCCGTAGTTCTCTGAGAAGCCACGGAAAAAAAAACAAAAAAAAAATCACAGATGATATTATTGCACGATTATGATTATGCGTAGCTTCTCAGTGTGTAGTAAATGCTGCTCCATCTGAAAGCACGTGAAAACACCACATTTAATAACATGTTTTTACTCCAAACTCGCTTCATAATGTCAGTCGAGTGTTTGAAATAAATCCTTCTGTGAGATGATGTGGCTTCTTACACAGAATAAGGCACGCAACATATTTTTTATAGTATTCTGTGCAGTGATAAAGGTTATGTCTATTAGCATTGCATTATAGATATACTTTATTATAATGAAAATTATAATAAGAACTCAGATAAACCATATATTGCCGTAGTCGTGTGTTTATTGGTCACGTTGAATCAATGAAAGCATTTAAATCTGTTTATTCAGCAACCGCTATAGGCATTTCCTGGGTTTCTTCTGCGGGGCGTATTTGGACTTTCCGCATGAGAGCGCCCTCTGGGCTTCGGATGGAGATTTACTACTGATCACAGAACCGTGCTTCACTGAAAGATACGCATGACAATCGCAGCATCTGCCTAATCGCAATTTTGATTTCATTTCGATTTATCGTGCAGCCCTACTAGTGAGTCTTTGTAAATCATTGTACCTGAACAACCATGGCGGTTTTGTTGCCTTTTCCCAGTGAGTCCTGCAGCAGGTAGGTGAGTCGTGAGTTCCTGAAGGGTATGTGAGTCTGGTGGGCCTTCAAGGCCTGGATTACATCTCCTAGAGCCAGCAGTGAGCGGTTGATATTCTGGGCTTCCTTCAGTCTATCCCCCTCTGCCCCAGACTTCCACACCCTCTCAGAACCAGCCAAATCCACGAGATTCAGTTTACCTGTAAAGGAGAGGTCAGAGATTATGGTCATTCAAGGATAGCGAGGGCCTTTAGAGGGGGAACTCATGACTTTGAGAATTCTCGCATAACTCAAGCAATCTAAATATCCAGAATTGTTGGGACTGACCTGTGGTTTTGGCTCCACTGGCGAGGTCTGTACCCAGCACAGTCACAGTGAGCAAGGCATGGGATCGAGAGCTATGCTGGTTCATCTGTGTTCCAAATGTAATCCTGTTCTTTCGAGCTATGGCCAAAATCTGCAAAAAAGTAACAACAGATGATTGGAGACAGTGGTCTTTGTATAGTCAGGATTATCTTGACACATGAACTCACTTTTTTGATATGCTGGAAGCTTTTGACCTCCATGACCCTGAGTCCTGGCACATGAAGCTGACCCGTCCCATCAGGGTTAATTTTGATGTCAAGTTTCTCTCCATCCTTACTGAGCAGATCTCTGGTGTTAACGATAAAACAATGTTAATGATTTAATGGTAATACAGGATTAGTGCATCCAAAAATGAATCTAGAAAGTTCTGTTCCTCCATTGAAAGTCCATTAAACCAAAAGTTTGACACATCAAAAAGTTCATAAAGAGACTGTAAAAGAAAACAGAAGCTCTAGGTGTTTACCAATGAGGTTTTTTTCTTGCATGTAAAGCAAGTACAGTTGAGCTTTCACTTACCATATTTGATGTGCTCTATGTATGTGTTAATCAATGTTTATAAGTGATTCATATTTAAGAACCAAAGTTTTGGAATTGACTTTCAAAAGAAGGACGGAAATCTCTTACGTGCCATAAAAATATCTTTATTAGAGTTTTAAAGTTGAAAGGAAATCTTATGAATTTGGAACAACATGATTGTGAGTAGTTAATGATAGAATTTTCATTTTCGGGTGAACTAATCCTTTAATATTCCTCATAAACATCAATCAAACATCAGGTTATTTCATGATCTAAAAGCTCACTTTACTTTGATGCTTCTAACGTTTTTTTTTTTTTTTTAATTGCCAACAATTTATTTTACATTCAAGTTGCAACCTCCATAGATTTTGGCATGATAAAGGGGTAAAATGCAATACCTCAGGACCTCGTTGTAAATTTCCACCGAGCTGACACTGACGGTGTATGTCCACATGTCTTTTCTTTCCTCAATCTCATTGAACAGGTGTTTCAGGGCTCGTTGGTTGATGCCAGGGTTCTCAACAGTTCCCTGAACAGACACGGATGGTTAATGAGACCTGACAGTTTTACTGAATAATTAATGGAAACAGATCATCTGGGTCAAAAGTATGAAATTGGAACAGTGTGTTATGACAGGTATATCGTTACAGATCCCTATATGTTACCTCCATAGTATAGGTCTTGCCAGATCCTGTCTGGCCATAAGCAAAGATGCAAACATGATATCCATCTATACAGGATGTGATGAGTGGCTCAATTTCCTGGAACACCTGAGAGATAAAGACCAAGAATAGTAAAAAAAAAATACACATCAAAAAGAGTTCTTTTAGATAGATATAGCTTTAGATCAGGGGAACGCTGATCCCTGAAAAACCCTGGAAAAAAAATACCTAACTGCATCCTGAAGACCTTGATTAGCTGCTTCAGGTGTGTTTGATTAGGGTTGGAGCTAAACTCTCAGTGCGTTCCAAACGGGATATATCGCCCTCCGAAGGGCACTTCGGAGTGAAAACAATCATGGCCGCCATATTGAAGTGTCGTTCCAAACCGAAGTGCTCAAAACTGGCCACTTCAAAGGGCCCTTCGGAATGAAGGATTTCGAAGGGTACAACTGATGGACACTTCGGGCTCCCATGATCCTTTGCACAGATGCTTTGCATGATGACGGCGCCTCCGTGTGGACATGGGATGATGACGCAGAAGGGCACTTCGAAAAACAGTTGTTTGGTCCCCTACACCCTTCAACCCTTCGAAGCTCTCACTCCGGAGGGTAAACCCTTTGAAGGGATTAGGGCATAGGGATGAGCCCTTCCGAATGGAACGCAGGGTTTGCAGGCCCTCCAGGATCAACGTTCCCCACCCCTGATTTAGACAGTATAGAATTTTTAATATTGGCCATGAAAATGACCAATTTAGTGATAGTGAAGTAGTTTTTCATGTTAATATGACTTTTACCCTGCTTACCTCTTCTTGAGTGGCCTGAGGGTGGAAGACTTTATCCAGCTCAAAGTTTTTGGCCTTTCCTTTGCTTAAAACTGTGAGTGCAGACTCATTATTGGGGTCTGTTGTCACAACTATTGCTTGGCCTTCCTCATGTTGATCTTCCTTCAGTACTGGCTTTACACGGCACAGCACACGGATATTACCTGGTTAAATAAAAAAGGCCTGTTTTAGATTTTGCATTTTAGATAAAAAATATGGTGAATACTGCCTACCTTTAAGCTCAACCAGCTGCTCGTGGTACTTCCTGCGGAGAGCTACCTCCTTTCTATATTTTTCCAAAAGGTCTTTGTTGGCCTCTGACATCTCATTTATAGCTGCCATAATCTGTTGTAATATTAGAAAATGATTCATAAATGAAAAGCAACAAATAAAATTTGACTATATCAACTCTTAGATCTTAGAAGTTCTACATTTAGTACAAGTTTGTGTAGCTTGCAGTACCTGTTTCTTGGCTTCTTTGATAGCTGTTCCATAGAAGTCAGAAAAGTTGCGGACCTGGCTGCGAAGGCTGGCATAATCGGTCTTCATGGTGCGCAATGTGGGAGGCAGAGCACTCAGACGCTTCTGGAGGGCTGGAGATTCCACACATTAACATAAACCAAGCTGAATACTTTGCTGCATTTAAGATGCACATTTAACAATGTCAACAACAGGGGCACTCAGGGGTGCCATTCTAGAAATCAGCAAAACGATTTTAGAGGAATAGTTCACCCACAAAATTTGCTGAAAGTGGTCTCACCCTCAGACCATCCAAGATAGAGATTAGTTTGTTTCCTAATCAGAACAGATTTGGAGAAATTGAGCATTACATCACTTGCTCCCTAATGGACCCTCTGCAGTGAATGGGTGCCGTCAGAGTGAGAGTTCAAACAGCTGATAAAAACATCACAATAATCCACAAATAATCAACATGACTCCAGTTCATCAGTTAATTTCTTGTGAAGTTAAAAACTTTGTGTTCATAATAAAAAAAAACATTCAGATGCTAAAACATTATTTTAACACTGTCGCTTCTGGTGAAATTATTAATCCATAATTCATAATAGCACACACATTCACTGCAAAGGATCCATTAGTGAGCAAATGATGTAATGCCAAATTTCTCCAAATGTTTAGATGCAGAAACAAACTCATGAGACTGAGTACATTTTCAGCATATTTTCATTTTTGTATTGTCTGTTCCTTTAAGAAACAGGCAAGAACTATAAGATTTGTACTATATATATATATACAGTAAACTCACTTGTGAACTGATCCTGCAGGCTCTGGAGATGCTCCTGAGAGCAGGTAGCTGCTGCTTTTACAGCCGCTTCTTTCTTTTCCTCAAGATGTCCAATCTCCTTCAGCAGCTCCTCCCTTAATGTCCCAATCTCCCTCTCATATGCGGCAATCTGTGGAGCCACTACTTTTTAGAAGACCTGAGGTTTTCTACAGTGTTCTGACATGCACTGTATAATTCATGAGTTTTGTATTTGAGATACCAGCAACAGAAGTTGTAGAGTTCTTTAGCTGCAATTATACTGTGATCATAAACACAAATGGATAAAGCTGAAAAACCTTGTGTTGCAAATTGCAGCTGACTTCATCTGAATGCCTGATGTTCTCCTCCAACTGTCGGCATCGTTCTCTGTGATTGCTTAGCTTCTCAGAAAGATGTTCATTCTGTTTTCTGGCTTCGGATAGTTGGCGCAGAGTTGAAGGTGACTCTACCTCCACAGTTTGGGTAACATACTATAGGAATAAAAGTTCATTTTTATCAAGTTTGTTGGGTCTTTTTTAAGGTTTTTAAGTTCATATTCTTGTATTTTTTTCTTACTTTAACCACAGGCTCCTTGTTGCGTTCTTTGTCCAATTCGAGCTGCAGCTCTCTCACGCTCTCCTCTCGTCTCCTGAGCTCTTCTGCTTTTCTCCAGTCACTTTGCTCCCTCTGGTGCTCCAGATGTGACAGCTGCTCTGCCCGCTGCTGTAGTGAACTCTCCAGCTGCAGAACACGACTGTGCAGGTTCTCATTTTCCTACAGGGTAAGACAGTACATTAATAATTTCATACAGTTTCCACATTTATGTGTGCAGAAGTTTAGAAGGTTTAGAATTCAGTTTATTCTAAATGAGGGAGTGTGTGCACCTTGTAATTTGTATGAAACTATGTCCATAATGTAAAAAATGTGAACTTTTGTAGAGCCACTTTGTTATTCCATTCATTACGCTGTAAAAAAAAAAAGCAACTACATATTTTCTAGCTAACAGGACGTTTTTAGCCACAAAAAAATTACTTGAAACTACATAAAAGCCATATTAAGACATAATCTTTAAACTTAGCTTAAATACTTTTAAGACCACAGGGAGTACAATGTTTTACTTGTGTGGTTACATTTGGTTTATTATTTTATCATAACCTTAAATTTAGAAAAAATAAAATAAATTACTGATAAATTTCTGTGTGAAGACTTTTGACAAATACGTGCAAGCCAATGCCAGTGGTGAAGCACAATGAAAATGTCACAAAGGAATCAGACAGGGAATAAAGACAAGCGTCAGGAGTTTTAATGTCCTAGATTTATACCCATGCATTAAAAGCCAGTCTTACCTTGATGAGCACGGAGCTGGACTGGGATGGGATGACTGACAGCTGCTGCAGAAGACCCTGCGTCACTGTGAGGCTGTGTTTCAAACTCTCGTTCTCTGCTGATAAGCAAAGCACTCGTTTTTCTGAGTCTGTTACTCCCTGGTGTAAAAAAAAAAAACGCACCAAAAAAGTTACAGCTGGCCTGGAAAAAGTATCTGATGAAACAACCCAGATAAACTGTTGGTCATGAATCATTTTGAGACTGTCTGGCCTGGTTTTTAATGTGCTCAGTTTCAAATGCAGAGCACTGGAACAGATTCTTCCAGAAAAGCTTACCGATGCAACTCTGAGTTTGGACAGCTCCTCTTCTCTTTCTTCAATACAGCTCTTCAGCTCATCAATCTACAGGGAGAAAATCAATGCTGTCAGCTTAGCAAGTCTGGAAAGAAAAATGGGTGAAGGGGGTGAAACTGAATGAACAGATAAATGGATAAAATGTACAGTCAACAGAGTTTAATACCTGATTTTGGAAACCCAATATACTTTAATACTCATTGGTGTGGAAGACAGAGTGTAATATGTAGAGATGTGCTTTTAAAAACACCGATTGTCAATGGATGGCTGATTGCATGAATAAATGCAATCAGCAGTCGTGGCCTAATGGATAGAGTGTCGGACTTGTAACCTGAAGTTTGCAGGTTCGAGTCTCAGGTCCGGCAGGGATTGTAGGTGGGGGGAGTGAATGTCCAGCACTCTCTCCACCCTCAATACCATGACTGAGGTGAGACCCTTGAGCAAGGCACCGAACCCCCAACTGCTCCCTGGGCACCCACTGCTCCGGGTGTGTGTTTGTGTGTGTGTTCACTTCTCACTTCTGTGCACTTGGATGGGTTAAATGCAGAGCACAAATTCCAAGTATGGGTCACCATTCCAAGTATGGGCCACATGTCACGTCCTTTCCTTTCCTTTAAATCTGGTGGGTTGAATGAGCGGATGAATGAATAGAATCAGTGACTGAATGAATAGAAGGGAAGTATAATGCACCTGCTGTTGGAAAGCCTGTATGTTAGTATGACGATCTCGTTCTCTCTGCTCAAGCTGGGAATGAAGCAATCGGAGCTCTCCTCTCAGCTGGCTCTTCTCTACTTGCAGACCGCAAAGAGACTGAACCAACTTATGCAGCCCAACCGGAGATGCTGCAGGAAGCATGCAGACACACACACACACACACACACACACACACGTCATTGATGTTTAGAGTGGAATTTTAAAAGTACACTGAAAAAATGTAAAACAATTTTCACTCAGAAATTACTAGTAAATTTCACAAAAAATGACAAAGAATCGGCAAATAACACACTGAATTAAACATACAATTTTGAAGTAGACTAAAATCGTATTTTCTTGTAAAATGTACTCCAATAATCTTTGCTTTATTTAAAACATCAAAAACTCATTCTTTATAGTGTAAATCATTCATCTGACTTCAGCAGTCCAAAAGAATGCTAAAAACAAACAAAAATTGGCTTTATATTAAAAATGACTGATTATTTGTCTAATTTTATTTACAAATAAAAAAGGTAAGAAATAACAGTATTACCATATCCTGCCCTAAAATTCATAAAACTGTCCTCATTTGTAAGTTGCTTTGGATAAAAGCATCTGCTTAATGACTAAGTGTAAATGTAAATGTAAAATGTAAGTGCATAAATTTTGTGTTACTCAATAATCAATGAGATATCAATAAACAAATTGACAGAATTATAGATAAAGAATTTCACAATGACAAAAATAGATAAAAGAAATTAACAATGACAAGTATAGTTGCATTCTAAATAATTTTGAACTTAAATAATAATTAGATATCCAATTTAATGGTATTTGATATTAAATAAATCAAAGATAAATAAGAAATTAATCAAAACGTCAAAAGAAAATAATCATAACAATTTAATTCATATTGACTTTAACTCAATCAACTCATTAAATCATTACAACAGTAATAAAAACAGAAAAAAGCAACAGATAAATTAAAAATGCAATTATTAAGCACTTCATAATTGCATGCATAAATATATTTTATCTTTACCACTTATAAAGTAAAATATTGTTTTTTCAAGTTATTCTAATGTTTTTTTTTAATAATCAAATTGCAGACTTTTATCTTTTTATTTACATGAACAATGACTGCTTAACTGATATTCTGATTTCTCAAACTGATAGATTTTCCAAATGATATTGGCTCAAACAGGAAAACCTGAAAACCTTTTGAGATTTGACATTTGTAAACTCTTGAGAAAAACTGCCCATATCATGTTTCTCCTCCAGAGTTGTGCAAGCTGTTCTCAGGTTTGCCAAGACATCAAATCAAAAAAAAAAAAAAAAAAAAAATCTCATTTGACTCCTTTGCTAATCACATTAATATTATTTCATTTCAAAATTTGTTCCAGTTGTTATTTTTTAAAAGAAATGTTAGAACTCCATTAAGCAATGACTCAAGACAACCTCAACAACTCGAGTTTTGAACTCAAAGTCCCATGCAACGTGCCTGGCGGCCTAACTGCTCTGCAACATTTTATTTAGATTCCTGCCATTAATTATTGATATGCCGAGTCAGAGATTCTGTCTCTTCCTGTGCTGTATACTAATTACTGAGGCAGGCGGTGTCAGATCTGCGCTGTCAGTCTCTCGGGGGGAGCGAGTGGATTGGTGGGAAGGATGAATGGAGACTCGCTCACGGGTACGCCACTGCAAACGTGATGTGGACCAAACGTGATGGAGGAACAGGCTTAAAAGCTCATTAAGTATTACACAAATTTCTATTTGATTCTGATTGATTTCTGTTGACAAATATTTTTGTACAATTGAACATTAAACTTCATAACTGACTGCAATTAACCGGCACCAATTTCCTAGCTGTGCTACTTTAGGTTTACTGTTCTCTATCTCGATACATAATAATAATGTATAATCATATTTACACTCTTTTTAATTTTTTTTTTTTTTAAAGATCCATTTTTTTTCTTTATGTGAAGAACATTTTAAGAATCTAAAGAACCTTTTTCCACTATAAAGAATCTTTTGTGAAATGGAGATGTTAAAGGGATAGTTTAACATCTCCAAAAAATGAAAATTCTGTCATCATTTACTTTTACACAACAGAGCACAACAGAAGATATTTTGAAGAATGTTGGTAACCAAAAACAGCTGATGTTAGCCATTGTCTTCCATAGTATTTTTTCCATATTGTGGAAGTCAATGGCTACCGTCAACTGTCTGGTTACCAACATTCTTCAAAATACCTTCTTTGTGCTCAACAGAAGCAAGAAACTCATAAAGGTCTGGAACAACTTGAGGGTGAGAAACTGGTGACAGAATTTTCATTTTTGGGTGAACTTTCCCTTTAAAGGTTCTTCATAGAACCATTGATTCCAACAAAGAACCTTCATTTTTAAAAGTGTACCTTCATCTTTTAAAGGTGATTTTCCTTTCCACTGTACACCAGATATAGTATCTAGCAATGGTGCACGTGAAGTTCAGCTCTGCTAGTGTTTGTAAGTGCACTTGCATTTGTAAGAGAAGCAGCTCTCACAATGTTTTATTCATCTCTGTGAGCCTCAGAGAAACAAGCCAAGTGCTGTAGACATGTGCCAGCCTAGCAGATGGGTATTTTTACAACATGGCTAATAAAAAATATTGAGGTCTCAGGAGCAACAAACACATGCATTTCCATATGACATTTAGCGATCTGATTAACATGTATCATATCTGTATTTCAGGTGGCTAATGGATAAATTTAAATGTCTGCAGACTGGTTTTCTGGTTTTTAGCTCAGTTAGCCCTGCTGTAAGATAACAATACACCTTCTCCTTTGATCGAAATACAGTTTTTGCAAACAACATATAAACAAATTTTTCATATATTTCATTATATAATACTAGCCACTTTACCAGTGCATGATTGCTTTTTTAAAGGGCTCTTAAAACCTTGAAATGGACTTATATTTTCTCTGTCAGCTTCCGCTCAAGTCGCAGCTGAGGATAATTGCTAGTGAAGGGTTTGTCATGATGTAATTATACAGAACTCAAAAATTTGAGGAGGAAATGAGTGTGAAGATTTCACAAAAACATTGACAGCCAATCAGAATCACCACCTGACTTTAAAGCATTTAAAGCAACAGACAGCATAACTGCAGCGCTAATAACAATAAACATTGTTATTGTGTGTTGGTGTGGGCGCTACAGTTATCTTTATAATTATCATTCTTGGTATAAATGGGTCTTTAGCCACCAATTCACCAAAACATAAAATAGTTGTGAATTTCCATGAGTGTGTTGGATGATTTTGCCAGCATCTTGAACCTCCTTTGTAAACACCATTGGGTTTAATATAGCTCAGTAAATCCTGATGGCATTAAGGATCATCTGCATGCACTGAACTACAAAGACAAGTACATCTGACATTGAATTAGTGCAAGAGACGTGCACTTTAAACCCGCGCAATGTTTAATAGTGAGAGTCTGGCTGACAGCAAACCTGTTGTAACAGCTGACAGAGGAACATCTGGTGATGTCTGAGCAGAAACAAACCACCAGAGAGTCCAGATGCCCTCTGTAGCTCTGAGGTCACTGCCAGGTGTGGTTTCTAAAACCATCAGTCTGCTATTTTCGGCACTTTTTCCCCAATTGTTCTCATTTAGTTAAAGTACAATTTTTAGCTGTCTACATCATGTGAACATGTCCTCATCTAGTTCGTGACTGAGGTCAAACTACTGTACAAGAAACCTGAAAAATTCATGAATCCGGGCCAAAGATTTTGTGGAAATCAACAGAATTGTTGACAAAGACTATAATGAACTAGTCATAGTCTGATACCTTCAGACAGACAACCCTGTTGAAAAAAACAACATATGCTGGTTAGGTATGTTTTGATGAATGGCTGCTGGTTTGAGCTGGTTTAAGCTGGTCTAAGCTGGTCCTTAGCTGGTCGTGTGCTGGTTTAAGCTGGTCCTAAGCAGCTCCTGCTCATGACCAGCTAAGGTCCAGCTTAAACCAGCTCAAACCAGCAGCCATGCTTCAAAACATACCTAACAAGGATAGTAACAGATTTAGCATCCCCCAACAAGTCAATATTGGGGTAATATCAAGCGGTATCTAATATGAAACTCACTGATATTCACACATTCTCTTATTTCTTTAGGTTCAAAAGGTCTCACCCTCATTTTCAGATGATGGGCTCTGCTGCTGAGCAATTACTTCCTCCAGGCTGTTAATCACACTGTTCTTGTCTCTGAGGCGCTGGCGGTAGGAGGCACGCAGGGCCTTCATTTTCCGCCGGTGCTGGACGCGATGTCTGCGCAGCTGCAGACGGTACTGATCCGCCTGCTGCTGCAGCTGTTGCAGGTGAGAATATTGCTCCAGGAAACTCAGGAGGTGTGACATCACAGACAGCAATGGAGACTCTGTCACCTGGAAAATACACATTCAATGTGTTACGGAATTATTTAATAAATACAGTTTTTTCATGTTTAACTAGATTTCTGTGACCAGTGCTTACAAAACCGTTGCTAATGTGTGCTAAACAATTGCTAATGTGTTCTGTGAGTTTTTTTAGCATGTTGCAATGTAGTTGCCAAGGTGTTATGAGAGGTTGCTAGGGTTTTGAGTGATTACTTGGGCAGGGTTATTTAATCAAATATAACCTAAAAACTAAAAAAAAAATTCTTATAAAATGAACTGTAACGGACAACTCTTCAAGTTGTTTCTCATTTTTATTTAGTTTATCTTTATTTACTAAAATTAAAACTGAAATAAAAATTAATTAAAAACTATGTAGCCATTTTAAAAAAAATCCTAATAAAAACACAACAAGATTACTAAAACGTTAACTAAAATTAAAATGTAAACAGAAAATATATTTAAAATTGACATTTTTCAAAGTATTAAATATCAATTCTTGGTGGTTACTTTCCCAAGAACACCAAATTAGGACACAATGTTCAGCCTCATTTTAATTCATGAAAAAATTAAATATGTCATCTACCCTGACTAAGGTCTAATAAGGTCCTTGACTTGGGTCCATCCTTCAATGCAAATCTTTTCTGTCATTTTATCAAATTTACTTATTTTGAAACACAATAGCACACCTCTTAAAGCCACAAAATTTGAGGTATTATTCATAATCACAGAACAAACTTTGCATTTTAGGATGTGTGTCAAAGTTAAATACATACAATTAGTGGTCTTTTCAAATCTTGCAAACTACTTCACCAAAACACCACTATGAAACATGGCAAATGTGAATGCAGTTTGAAGGTCTTCACCTTTTCATTTGGTTCTGCTGGAGAATTAGTGGCCCTTCTCTTTTCTGCCTCTTGCTTGAAAGACAGGAAAGCTGTTAATGGTGTTTTGGCAGGTAATCCATGACCTTCATCAAACTCATCATCTTCATCACTGAGGGACGTCCCATCACTATCACTACTGCTGCCTGCAATTTAAAAGGCAATTGTGGTGGTATACTGAGTGCATGGAGCAGCACTTCATTGTATTTAGAACATCATGTAATGAAACAACATTATAGAAACATTCTTACTCGAATCACTCAGACTTGCACACCCTCTTTTGCCCAACCTGGGGGTGTGGCTACCCTTCCCCTTGCTCTCTGTTTCCATGGAAACATGGCCAGGCTCCTATCAGTTACAGAGGAAGATGAATGTGATTATTGGAAGGTGTTAAAGCCACCGCTGAGGACATACGATACGTGACTGTGCATGCGTGCGTTATTGAATTGTCACCTCAGTGAAATTGCCTCTAGTTTCTATTTTGCCTATAATATTATATTTTATATTGATTATATAATATTTTATAAACACATTTTATTTTATATTTCAATTTATTTTATAAGCATTTTATTATTTTTTTACATATATATATATATATATATATATATATATATATCAAATCATTACATTCAAGATTTGTTTGCACATATTTTATGCAGACAATAGAGAATGCATATATTAGCATGTCTATCAGAATCTGTCCGCTGTGGCCACACATACCTTCGGGGCTTCTCCGCACGCCCCCTCGAGTACTACCTCCTCCTCCTCCTTTTTGAAAACGGTGTAGAAGATGTACACCAGCAGAGAATAGAAGGCATACATGTTTCCTGAGATGCGGATGTTACAACGACAGCGGCTGGAAATAAATGCTTTGGCTTCACAGCATCCCTCTGCTCTTCTCACACTGCAGTGCAATCAGACAAGTATTACTAAACCGCTGCACCAGAAGCAAATCCACCACAACAAATCCAGTCTGGATGAAATTCCCATTGTCGTCAAGCTCCAGAGAATGATGCTATTCCCAATGTTTCGCAGAGTCTTACCATCTGCTGAGGTTGATCCTCAACAACTGCGTTCACTGCATTCTCATTCTTCAGCTTTGAAGCTCTACATGATGATTCTGTGCCTGTTCTCAGGGATTTGGATGGCAACACCAGCTCTTGACTCCGCACATCTGTCCAACCTGCTATTCCTGGCTTCCTTTTTCCCCTCCTTCTTCTCCTCCTCTCTCAATATCCATCTCTCTCCTCCCCCTTCCTTTCTCTCTCCTCACCAGTGTTTGAGTGCGCTCAGCGCAGATGTGCCATGCACTGCAGTGGTGGGGTGAAACTAATGGAGATTGATGAGAGAGGGGGAACAGGAAGTCAAGTGCTCAACAAAGCAATTTGATATCGCTAAATTCAAAGGGACAACCATAGAAAAGGATTCTATGGTGATGAATCATGAGAACAAAAAATATTTGTTCCTTCCTTAGTTTCTAACACAGCAAGACTGTGAATTAACACAAACTCATAGAGCTTAAAGTCTGATGATAATATTTTCTGCCAGTAAACAAACGACTGTGGTGATAATAACTAGATTTTTACTTTTTCCAAAGAAAACGTGAGTGGTGTTGCAAGGTGCAAAACTTGGCAACTAGGGAGTTGTGGTGTTATTACATGGTTATTACATGGTTGCTAAAGTGTTCTGGGTGGTTTTAGCATGTTATATGATTTTTGCTGTATTCAAGATGGTTGCTATGTGCCAAGTGATTGCTAGGGTGTTCTGAGTGGTTGCTTGGTGTTTGGTAGGGTATCCTAGATGGTTGCCAGAGTGTTATTACATGGTTGCTAAAGTGTTCTGGGTGGTTTTAGCATGTTTTATGATTTCTGCTGTATTCAAGATGGTTGCTATGTGCCAAGTGGTTGCTAGGGTGTTCTGTGTGGTTGCTTGGTGTTTGGTAGGGTATCCTAGATGGTTGCTAGGGCACTGGTTTTTACATTTTTTAGGAGTGACCCTTTTTTGTTTCTTAAATAGTTTCTTATATATTGACATGATCCATATATCCAAAGTTCTGTCATGACACTCTAGACGGCAGTCTGATAGGTCTAACTCAGTCTGACATAATGACGTCATCCCATGGCGTAGCTGATTGTTTTTTTTGTACCAGCAGCCAATGAGCTTGCTGCTCAACATTTAAATACTTGGCTAGTGCTTGCTATAGCAGTTGCAGCGTGCTTCAGAAACCCTCCACCTTCCCCGGCTCCACCTGTATAGATCTGCTATAGACCCATTGGATTCATGTATGCTATATGGGGGTTATTTCATTTATGTTATATGTGCAGCAGCAGTATTTCTTACATGCTTACAGCAGCATGTTGGGGATGTATTGGAAGAAGCAAGTCTCGGTACTTGCTCTGCCGCAGCAGCAGCAGCAGCAGCAGCAGCAGCAGTGTAGCAGGTCTATTCCACCAAGACCAAAAACATTAACACTGTCATGTACATTACCAGTAGAGTTGTCATGATAGAAATAAATATAATATTGTGGCATGATGCAGGGCGGGCAGCAGAGTGAGGACAGTGAAGTGAATCTTAATGAATGCGAAATTGGACTACTTTTACACCGTTGTTGCAGAATGTTTCTTAGTCCGCGGGTTTACGCAATCTCCCTGAAACGCAATTTCAATGGAGGGGGAAATGGGGAAAGGGGAAAACTGTGTTTATATTTCTCTCATGACAACTCTCTGAAGATTTTAGCATGGTAATGGATATGACAATGTTAATGTATTTGGTCTTGGCAGAATAGATCTGCTACGCTGTTGTTTTTGTAGATTATTGCTGCTGCAAAGCAAGTACAGGAACTTGCTACTGCCAATACATATGCCGATACGGTGCTGTGAGTATTTAAGACATACTGCTGCTGCACAAATAGCATAGAAAATAACCCGTAGCAGATCTATACAGGTGGAGCTGGGGAAGGTGGAGGATTTCAGAGTAACTCTGAAAGCACGGTGCAAAATGCTGTAGTGGATGCTAACCAGCCATTTAAATGCAAAGCAGCAAGCTTATTGGCTCTGTTTGCAACATGAACCAATCAGCTTGTTCCAAGTAGTTTAACACTGTGAATATCATTAATTTTAATTATAATTAAAATCATAAACGACCCATCAGCCTGTGCCATCTACAGTTTCATGACAGAAATTGGCATTTATTTTGTTATTGAAGTTACGTTACTCTACGCTAAGGTATGCTAATGTACTTATTATAGATAGTTGTTAAGTGTATGCTAAGGTGTTATAGATGGTTACAAAATATTTGCTAGATTGTTCTGTATTGTAGCTAGGGCTAGATGTTTGCTAGAGTATTCTATGTTGTTGCTAGGGTGTTTTTAATGGTTGCTAAGTGTTTGCTATGGTTTTGTAACTAGTAAATAATTGTTTTCTAGGATGTTCTGGATGGCTGTTGGGGTCTAGGTGTTTGCTAGAGTATTCTACATGGTTGCTGGGTGTTTACTACAATGTTCTGGTTGACTATAGGTGTTTGCTAGGTAGTTGCTAGAGTGGTTGCTTGTTGTTTGGTAGGGTGTTCTGGATGACTGGGGCTAGGTGGTTGCTAGTTGTTTACAAGTCAAATGAGCCCACATGCAAGGTTCTGTGACATTCCAGTGCCTAGATACTAGGACTTTTTTTTGTCCGTTTAATTGTGTACTAGGCAAAAATAAGGCATAAAGGTATCATTTGCCTCTAAGTTTAATACTGAGGGTCAGGAGTTTTTAAAAAGTACAAGCAAACACAATTCCACAGTCAATTACATAAGGAAACCCAAAAGGTGCCTCCCTTAGCTAGCACCACTAAACTGAGGCAAGTAGGAAGGCTACTGCTACTATAATAAATTTAAAACTGATGGGACACTTTATTGATACCATGCTCTAATGATACAATCGTTTGCAAAGTGCCAGGGATAATCATCAATCAGAATGATTAACGTGCCTTATGCTCAGGCCTCCAGGATACTAAATGATGACTATAATGGACCATCCTCATCGCATTCCCCTTCCCTAATACCAATATCATAATATTGAAGAAATAAAAGTCTTATGGCTAATTTAAAATCATATCTCAGTGGAGACTTCCTAAAAGGATTTTACATTAGTGCACTACAAGCACTAAATCTAGGCTTGCGATTCCCATGTGTCCTTCGTGATTGTCGAACACTTCATTAACAAGATGCATCAGCATGATATTTAAAATAACATCACATCCAGTGAGCAAGAAATAATGTCTGTATTTGGTTTTGGTTTTAATATTTTATTCAACATGTTTCATATAATCAAGTGCACGCAAAATCCTAATTTTGAATTACACATGTTAGTGACTTATTCACCAAACCTGCCAATTCAGGTTAAAAATATATAAATAAAAATAAAATTGTAACAGCATACTGATGTTTCTTTTCTGTGCTTCATTGTTTGAATCAACCTGTTCTCTGCACAAACATATAATACTAAGCATCTTTAAACCAGTGTTGTCAGAGATGAGATCTCGCAAGAAAAACAAACTACATGTACCTACAGTGACTAAACAAAATATCTTCTTTTGTGTTCAGCAGGAGAAAGAAATGATGATGAATCACTTGTTCTATTCCTCATTTGTAAGTCACTTTGGATAAAAGCATCTGCTAAATGAATAAATGTAAATGTAATGTAAATTCATGCAGGTTTGGGTGAGTAAATGAAGACAGAATTGTCATTTTTGGGTGAATTATCCATTTAAGTGGCATTTTTGACATCTTAATTATATTATTTTACAAAAATAAAACATTTCACATATATAACTGGACATCTAAATTAATAGTAAATTTATCATGCACATTTACCAAAGTTGCTCATAATGACTGGACATGGCAACAACACTGGTTTAAACAGAGTCCCATTCTTTCTTTACACAGACTTCATTGTTGAAGATGCTAAAACAATTTATTCATTGCTCATGGATTTTACTAGCCCTCAATGTCAGTGTAATGGATTTAATGTTATAAGCAAACTCTATTATATTTGATTACAAACGTAAAAAAACCCACTCCAGTTTCCTTAGTACATTACAATATAACGTTAGCTTATTAAGACAGAAGGCCTTTACGTGCAACAGTAACCCACAGTGTGTAAGCCTGATAATAATCTGAGTACGAAAGTAGCATTTTGTGGTTCTCTGTTGTCTTTGGAAAACATTGCTTTAGTCAGTCCCAGCCTTTTAAATCATACAGGTATTTATTAAGGGCCTTCCCAGTGATCCAGCATCCTAATGCCATGATGACTTTAAGGATCCAGCTGAGAAGTCCTTCTGTAGGCAACATGAGGGAACCCAAATAGCCAGATCTGCTCCTTGGGGAAACTAATAAAGGAAGAGTGAGGGCAACACTCCCTACTGCCCCTGCTGCATTTTCAGCAAACGCACACACTGTCAGAGAACAGGAGAGGGTGGAAAATGCCAGGCAGCGTGACATAATGACCAACCCATCCGACGATAACCAATCAGAGAGCATTATGAAAAAAGTAGAGCCAATCAGGAGGATACGAGCAGTGATGTGGTCCTCACTTAGCCACAAGAAGTCAAAAGTAACAAGAGCAGGACCAAGTGATTCACCTGCCCACTCTAGATCGTTCTGGAGTGATTTGATAGTTTGGTTACTGGGCGAAAAGACCGAAAGGACAGAGGAAAAGCCAATCAGGAGGAAGCCCACTGATGAGGCTCTGTGGTCCTGTGAACAGAGAAAGAAATGTCATAACAGGGCATATGCATCTTACTAACAGTTGCTGCATTCAAGACACTGAATGGATGTTTACCTCAAATAGCCGATAAGCAGCATGCAATGATGAGACAGACAAAATCACACATGCCATGGCTGTGGTAAACTCTCTTATAAAATCCATCAATGCCCTATGAACAAATAAAACACAGCTGCGTAAATCAGTGCACTTATAAGTGTGCACTGCACTATAAACATGATGTTTAAGTATAACATTACTGCAATACAAAGGATGGGAATCACAATGAAAACGTGAAATAGTTTTGCACTGGTAGATACAAACTCCCACTGGATAATACAATAAACTTGCAGGTAAAACGAAAAATGCACCATGTAGTAATGCGACTACAAATTAAGCTACTAACTAATACAGTTACTAATGTCTGCATACTGTACTCTAACTGTAGCGAATAGGATTGTCACACCATACCTGAGTAGTGAAGTCTTTCATAGTGCAGCGTGTAATAGCAGAGACATGGCAACTGCAAAATGTCAAACTACTAAATTAGTACTTAAATCAAAGTTGTTGTCATTTTGTTATGAGAAAAAATTGTCCTCAGCATGCTCGAGCGAGCACAGGAAGTGTGCTGCTGTTCTGCGTTTAGCGGGTAGAGAGTGTGTTGTACCCTCTAGCGGAAGAGAGAGGAACAGCACCAGTAGTCAAAAACGGTGGTGCAGCACTCCGTGATTTTCCTCTTTAGAGTATCTTCACACATCCTGATATTAATTTATAACTAAGGTGGTCTAAATGTAAAAATATAAATATATGTCTAATGTGGAAGACTCAGGACCATAAAATGTTCGTCCAATCATTGAATTCGGACCGCAGTGTTTTTACAAGAGGGAGGAATTTGATAAAATGGGTTCGACATAACATGGCACGCGGAGTTTCTTCTGGACAGGTAAACTAAACTTCAAGTTAAAAGTATTCCTAATATGTTGGACCTTTTATTGAGAGACATGCCTCCACTTTTATAGATATAGACCCATTATTAGTGCTATGTTTGAGCTGGGAGAAGCCTGGCACGTGAAAGGGGCATTTGCAAAGATTGAAAACATGTTGTATTTTTGTTTCCGGTAGGCGACAGTAGTGGCGCAAAAAACTACCTAGCTTAAACAGTTTTACAGAAAAATAATTGTATAGATCTTTTAAATAATATTTTGATAAATTAAAACGATGTACACTTACATTAAGCTCATATAATTGGCCGAATATATTTAAAATATACTTTAATCACTATATATATATATATATATAGTGTGACAGAATTTTATATATATATAAAATTTGTCATGTGGGAAATACTAAGTGCATCTTTAGGAATCAAGAATATCTTTAATGCATCTTTTTTTGTCACGTTTTTATCCCTTTATTTTGGACAGGACAGTAAGTTGACTGGAAGTGAAAGGGAAGAGCGAGGAGGGACAGGATCAAGAAGGTCTGCACTACATGTCGGCGCGCTGCCCACGAGGCTATCTGCGCCGACCAACTCAAACATCTTAAGGCAGGGGTCACTACACTCGGTCCTGGAGGGCCGGTGTCCTGCAGAATTTAGCTCCAACTTGCCTCAACACACCTGCCTTGAAGTTTCAAGGATACCAAGCAAGACCTTGATTCGCTGGTTCAGGTGTGTTTGATTAGGGTTGGAGCTAAACTCTGCAGGACACCGCTCCTCCAGGAACAAGTTTGGTGACCCCTGTCTTAAGGTATCATCTTTATTATTAACTCAAACAATTTTGTACATTTTGTTTCAAAATCTTGAAAGTATATGGGTCAGTGACAAAAAGGACTTGGCAAGATGAGAAATTCAAAATCCTTTTAAAAACTTTTTTTAAAAGCATGCATTTTAAAATGTACATAGCATGTTTATGTTGATTTTATGTAGTTAAAAATGACATATGTACCATTTTTTACAAAAGTTAAGACTGAATGTCCATGAAAATGTCAAATGGTGTAACCGCCAAAGAATGAGAAATATTAAATATTTTATCCACCTAGATGGCATGTAAGCTTTCTCATAGAAATAAATACTTCATTTTAAAATATCACACGACAATAGATTTTATTAGAGTTATCTCTAAATGTAAATTTTAATGCGTGTTTGCAATATTTGGCATTCCATTGTTTGTTGAAGAAATTGACACTGAAAATCAAGCATGACTGTCAACAAGTTCAGCTGAAGTGTTTTTTTTTTCTTTCAGTGCTAAAAAAAAAAAAATCTGGCAACACGAAATTATCATAGTGATGAACAGTGAACTCATGTCTCGTATTGTAATTACAGTTAAGAAACAATATTTGACAAGAAATCATCATAGTGATGAACAG
>JAFVLL020024945.1:0-16792 GCA_021397915.2 Tor tambroides | reverse complement strand
TTTTCATGTCTTTTATTTTGAAGTTTAGTTATGGTTCCTGTTTGTGTCATGCTTCCCTTGCCCTCATGTCTCTTGCTATTGGTTCCCTTGTTCAACGTGTCTTGTTCTGATTGGTTCTCTTGCTCATTGTGTCATGTCTTCATTGGTTGTTCATGTCATGTGACCCTCATAGTTTTCTACAAGTTGCCATGTTATTTTCCCTGTTGCTTTGTCGTGTATTAATGTTGTAACCTGCTGTCGGTGAGTCTAGTCTGTTCATGCCACGTCTGTTTCAAGCCAAGTCTGTTTCATGTCAAGTCTTCGTCTGTTTGGATTATGTTTGGATTTTGGATTTCATGATTGTAAATAAACTGCACTTGGGTTCTCACTACGCTCGCCTTCAGTGGACTCGTTACAGTAAGTTCCTGGTTATTGCAACTGGTTATTTTTTCGCTGTTTGTTGGCTTTTTTTTTATTTTATTTTTTTATTGTTAGTTATTTGTAATGTGAAAAGCTAATCTTTTTATATTTGTTGACTGTTATTGTGATTGAGGTTTGTGTTGAGGTCTACGTACAAAACTATATCTCGGACGCTTTTGCTTTTTAAGGTGATTGTGCCTTCATAAACAAAGAGCATAGTTCATTTCAGATGTTAAGTGTCCTATGGCTACCAAAACTATAGATCAGTTTATTTTGTTCCTAACTGAAAATTTGTTGAACAAAAAGTCTATAGATGCCTTGATGAATTTGTTGTTTTGAGTCATTTTGCCTTTAGTGAATGAAAAAAATAAAAACTGACAAAACAAACTAATCTTACTTTTAAGACAATAGTTGAGAAAACCCAAAAATCGGAATGCATCAGATTGCATTGACTCCATAACTTAACAACTCCTTTTTACAGTGACACGGGGAAATGGCAAACCTTAGGTAGAACGGCGCCTTTAACCTAAACTGGTCCCACTTGTCATAATGCTTGACAGGGCACAGAAATTGCATATTTTAAATGGACTGCTGATGGACCACAGGGACTGACTGAGTCAGACTTTAATGGAAAATCAAGACTTGAACCACTGAACAAATACCACTACCACTGATAAAAGCTAACCACCACTCAAAACACCACAGCAACCATACAGCAAGACTCTAGCGACCACATAGCAATGTGCTAATAATCACTCAGAACACTCTATCAACCACAAAACAAGGCAGTAGCATTGTGGCAGCGAGGTTTGCAGAGGCAAACCCTCACATTTTGAGTGAATGCAAAATTCTGGTTTAGAACTGAGAACTACCATAACAGGAAAAGCTTAAGGAATGTATTTCACATGCTAATATAAACTCACATCAGAACTTTCAGGCAGTTTAAAAATGATACTGCACTAAAGAATACAAACAAGGCTGTCAAAGTTATCACATTAATGTATGAGATTTAATTAATTTGTCTAATGCTGTTTTTCAACACAGGTAACAATTTAAATGTGACTACCTATCCGTGGGATTGCTAAAAACAACAACTATTTGCACTCCTTCATGAATCTAGTAACATTGATTTAAAAATTATTATAAATTGATAGGCTGTCATTTATTGTCACTTATTGTATATATTGTCATATGTGAAATATCAAAAAAAATAATTCCGTCTGTAGAAGTGAAATGTCATTTGGACAAACATTAATTAGATGACCATCAGAGGCAACCCAGGGTCACTATAAAAATGTGCCTGTGGCAACATTTGTGCAAAATGATATTTTGTTGCTTCTTGCATGTTTTTTGCGACTCCAAGTAAACTCAAAGTAAAATGTCTAGTAAGTGCTGCTAAATCGTGTTCAGTTCATCTGAAAGAGATGAACATCAATCTGCCAATGTTGTTTGTTGTACATATCAAGGTAGGTCAGAAATGAAATATCTGGTAAGTGCCGCTAAAAGGTTAAAGCTTTATCATGTTTGAAAATAACGTAATAATGTACACTAAATCTAAAGCAAAAGTGAGATAAAAGCAACCAAGACATTTTACAGTAGCTTGCTTCTACAAGTCTTTAAGCTCTGTTATCGATTGTTAGGACTCATGTTTCACAGGACTTGTACCTGAATGCACCACATTGCAAGTGCAGTGCTGTATCGGGTAGGCTACAGAGCAAGTTTACTAATCAGAAATGCTAAACATATAAAGATGGTTATGTGATGCAAATATCAAAATGTAGTTTACAAATCATACACTATAGATAAAAGCGTTTTGAGGTCATAACAGAGCATTGTGCAAGGAAATTAATCTTTATTATTTGATAATCTGCCCTTGATATCATCATTTGAGCGAAAAGGAATACAAATTGTTGCCGTTTCATTGCCACTAGTGTTTGTTTCAGCTGGAAACTTAGCAAAAATGTAGAATGTTTTCCAATGAGCCTATGTTGGTAGAGTCCATAAAGTTATTTTATTATTTAAAGACATGCACATTTTGATTGAACTCGGTGTTTGCATTTCCTGTTTGTTTTGAATCAATTTGAGGAAAACAGAATAACAAAAATATTTTAATCAATTGACAGTCCTAGAAAACAAACCAAAAAGCTAAAGAACAATTATGGACGTAGATGTAAATCAGCCTTGTCATTGCCACATGGCCCAGTGATCAAGACCGGTGTGAGCTGTGTTCAGTGACACACTAAAACAGTCAGAATGGATAAGCCCGAGAGCATCAGTGTTCAGGATATCTCAAGCAGAATGAGTGCCCTGTTACCTACAGATACTCTGTGCCCTGTTACCTATCAGTCCTGTCTGTCACTCTGCTTTCTTGAAACGACACAACAATGGTGAAAAGCAGCAAAAAGACACTCGCTATGAGAGCATAAAAACATCAGCAAACATCATCTTGAGAAGTGCCCCCAGAGAGGAGTGATGCATCCAGTGGATCCGAGTGACTAATGTGTTTGAGGTGGGTGTGTGCGGCTGATGTAATTAAAGTGTATGATATGGGGAGGAGAGGCCTTAAATGGGCCTGTCTGAGTGTGGATATCCCCTGGATGGCCTGCAACCCTCCTACCAAAGACAGTGTGGAGCCACAGCGTCGCTCAGATACTTTAATGAGCCCCCTAGAGATATGTGTGGTCACACAGTAGAAGTGGATGAACATGCTAACTCGCTCTTGTGTAAACAGATAGATGAGATATAGAGAACTGCTCTGCCAAAGATTTCCAGCTTGGTATTTGAATTACGGCTTCAGGTGTGAAATGGCATGTCGGCAATAACAAAATAACATAGACGCACACATACACTCCAACTAACATCCACAATTCACTCCAGAGAATCGTAATATCATTTCATACTAAAAGCACTTCTGCTGGCGGCAACACTCCACCGGGACAAATAAATCACGGTATCTCGTCCTCCATCTGGGCAACAGCAGAGTCATTAAAGCTGATGTGGTGGAGCAGACTTACTCATACTTTAAATCCCCAACTCACTCCAGGGGTATGTCATAATCCATCTCCTAATTTAGTAGTAAGTGCACTAACCAGGGAATCTGCCATTTCTATGACTGTCAATATTCAAGTGCACTAAAATGTTTGCTCTACAAATCAAATGCTGCAAAAACAATTGGGAAATTCACTACATAAATGTCTATATACAGCACACTACCTACATACATCTACAAGTATATGTACATGCACTGTATATGTTTTTAAGAAATTAGTTCTTTGATTCAACAAATATTTCTTAAATTCAACAAAGGTGACAGTAAAGACATCTATAATTTTACAAAACATTTATATTTTCAAATATTAGGGAATGCTTTTCTTTTTAACTTTCTAGTCAGTGTAAATGTATTATGGTTTCCACAAAAATATTAAGCAGTAAATCAGCATATTGGAATGATTTCTGAAGGATCATGTGACACTGAAGACTGGAGTAACGGCCATCGGAAGAATAAATAACAATTTAGAAAACATTTATTTTAAATTGTAATATTTTACAATATTGCTGTTTACTTTATTGTTAATCAAATGCAGAAAAAAAATACTTTTGAGCAGACCTTTTGTCTGTGAAAAGTCTGTTAACAGTAATGAGAGGGGACACAATGGTAACTTTATTTGGCCTTTGAGTTATGGACACGATACCTCACTGTTTTTTCTTATAGACAAGGATCTAGAGATCAAATCTAACTGTCAGTCCACCACACAGAGGATCATTACTGGAACAAATATGCCTCACTGAGTTTGTGGGACATGTTCTGCTGGGTAATTTATGGACTAATGTGTTCTGTAAAAGTTGTCTTTCCTGCACACAGGCTGATCACGTGATTGGCTGAAATGATCTCTGCTTCACAAGTCATAGATCAGGCAGCTGTTTTCTCCTTTCATCACAGATGAAAGGACACATAACAATATCTTTGAGTGGCAGGCAGCATCCGCAGCCAAAGATCACCCTTCTGGAAAAACCTGGTCATAGCAGCCTTTAGGTTGTTGTAGCTGTTTTTTGAAACATAGTAGCTGGTTTGTTGCCGGCAAGAAAATTTATAGTGAGGAAAAATATTTTCCTGCAAATATACGATTTGAAATATTCCACGTTTTAAGGCAATTGCCTGATCCATCAATGCTATGTGACTAATCGTGAGACTATTCATCGGATCCCCAGCAGCTCAGCCAAGGTGACCTAGCTGACTTAACCTGGTTGATGACTTAACCATGTTTAACACATGTGCTGTTGAAGACCCTATAGCACTTTTTTGTTCCCAGTCAAAAACGACAGGCCTTTAAAAAAAAGCTGTTTTTATAGGTCAGTCATTTTTGACTGGGAAGTGTACTGCCTCATTCACAATGCATGATTTTAGGCCCTATTTTCACTCGCCATCAAGTTTTGTGAAATCGCCAACAAATGCCCGAAATCAGAGGCAAATCGGTGCTCGTTCACGCGAGTGAAAATCAAGCAGTGTGAATTATCAAAGACGTGATCTGAGAGAATCGAAAATAAATGAATAAATGAAATGAAAAATAAATGAAATATTTGGCATGTTAAATATCTGAAACCTGTCGGCCATTCAAAATCCTGCTGTGTGAAATGAGTTCTGATTGAAAAATACATCGGCAATGACCTTCAGCCAATAAGAGAGCAAGATACAGGGCAGCAGGAAGTTCGGGGAGGAGTTATATGAACGTAGTTTGCGGACCAGACAGAGTTGTCGGCGATTCTTCCTATTGTAAAGTCATGATTGTCGCCGATCCATTGTGCAATGTGAACACAGCAGCAACTGAATGCTGCCCCAGATACTCATGCAGTGTGAAAACAACGGTGTTTTGACGACTTTTAACTTTATTCTATTTTGCACAAAATAAAAGCATTTGAAAATAAACTTCCCGATTAAACATTAAAGCACACTAGTGTAATAAACAGTGCAATTTTTTTCATATTATATTGAATATTGACAAAATGATCCATAAATATTGCTTTTTTCACTCAAAAACTGAGGTGCATAAGCTCAGATCAATGAGGTCTACGATCAATCAGTTCCAAAAAGAAATACAAAACCTGTTCTAACAAGCTAACAGACTGAATTCAATATTTGGTGATAATATAGCACAATGAGAATTTTATAAACTATTTTTTGTTACACCACAAGTGTAACAATGTGGAAAAAAATCCCCAAAAACTACAAAAATTATGTAAAACATTTTAGGAAGTTGTTATAAACTGTGTGAATGAAGTCAGTAAGTTTTAGCCCATTGTGATAATATTAACTAGCTTTTTTTTGGGAAAAAGAAAATCCTCTCCGGGTCGAAATGACCCGAACACCACCAGAGGCTTAAAGCACATAAACCATCTCAAACCAATTAATCACTATAAATACCCCATTTTATCTGGATTTCCCAGCATGACAGACACTCACTAGGCACTCTGTTGATGGCTCGCAGGGGCCTGAGCACTCGCACAGTCCGGATGGCTGACAGGCTGGCGTTATGACCGTCCAGTGAATACTCCATCATCCTGAAGAAAGCAGAGCAGAGAAAACATACTGCAAGCGTCAGACACTAAAGGTCAATCTCTATAACCTTTCTTTCTGGCTATCTTACACGAGGATAATGAAAGAAAAGAGGTTTTAAAAGAGAAGACTTGATACGTTCATCACTTTGTCAATTTAAAGGTCATTTTAAACAACAAGGGGAATGTTTTTTTTTTTTAAATGGTAAATGAATCAGAGCACTGGGAAATCTCACAGTAATTCTATTTCCCAATTGGCGGCCTGTAAATCGAGTACTGTGTCCCTCTTGACCAGCTTTATCATGGTGATAATGGCTGAATGCATGATTGACAAGTGAGAAAAAAGGCAGGATTCCTCACCCTGCCATGACAATGAAGAAGTCCAGGCGGTTCCATGTGTCTCCAAGGTAACACTTTGATCCAAAAATCCCCAGGGCTATCATTTTGATGACCATCTCCACAGCAAAGAAGGCGAAGATGCAGTCATCAAATGCCTGTGGACACAGATCACATTAATTTCTATTATATAGCAGGACTGAAGGGGAAGAACATGAGATGGGGGAAAACAATTATATACTGTATATCAATGCTTTTGCATTTGCTTCCCTCAATAAACGCTGCTTTCACTTTTGCTCTCCATCCCCAAGTAACCTATATTTTGCTTGCAAAGATTTTGGTTCTGCAAAAAATTTGCTTTCCCCTCAGAAACTTTGCATTCCCTCAAAAAACATTAAGTTTGCTGGTTAAACTACTTTTTCTTACAAAACTATTGTATCCATAAACTTAAACTTAACAACTACCTTAACAACTAACTATAATAAGCAGCAAATTAGGAGTTTAATGAGGCAAAAGTTGTAGTTAATAGTGAGAATTGGTCCTCAAACTAAAATGTGACCAAATTATTTGTTCTCTCACAAAAGTATTGCATTTACCCCAAGAAACCTTGAGTTCACTCACAAAAGCACTGAAATACAGATTTTCCTCCCACCACTTTCCATCACAAAAGTTTTTTGCGTGTATGCAAAATCTTGAGAGAATGCAAAAGCATCGAAGTATAAATTTTCTTCCCATCTTTTTCCCCCATCACTATGTCCTTTTATGGGCTCTGTACAAATTCCTGTTCCTGTTGCTGGAAAAATGAAAAATGTGCAAAGAACTTTAAATGTGCGTATATAAATTTGGGCACCATTTGAGCAGTTTACAGGGAGAGAGTGAGAAGATCAGCTATGATTCATTTTGTGTAGTATTTTCAGCTCTGGCCTCAGCCGACCCGATCTCCTAAATCCTGCTGATGCTGATGTCAGGCTCTTCTGGACATAAAAATTTCCCACAGAACCATATATAAAACCCAGTTCGCTTAGGTGGGAGCGTGGGCAGGATTACAGAGAATTACAAAACTACAGAAATAAATGCCTCAGTGTCTGATATCTGGCAAAGGTTCCAGTGACCCCTAAACCTGTGCGTGAGACAACTCTGTGCTGAGACAGTCCTAAAAACAGACATTGGACATAAAAATAATAAAATAAACAAATAAAATAAAGGGTAAGAAATCATTTTAGGACCAATGGAGATCATGTGAATTCTGATGTACTGTGGCCCCAAAAAAGTACTTGGAGATTTAATCACACTAGTGTTATTTTATTATTATTATTAAGATACTGTTAGAATTTTTATTAGTATTTTTAATTCATTTTAAATTATTATTTAAAAATTTAATTAATTACTTTTATATTCTCCATTTTCATCTTAAAGTAACTTGTGCTGTGTTGTTGTCATTTTTATTCATTTTTTTTAATTCTGCTTTTTTCACCAATTTTAAACTAAATGAAAATGAGAAATGTTGCCTTGTCCACTAGCTGAAATATTTTCTTTTCAATATTTTCTTTTATTTCAGTTACATTTATGTCAACTAAAAGAACATGTTTTTGTGGTTTTAGTCCACTCTTAAAACGCATGAATGCTGTGCAAACAGGTAAAATATTTCACAAAAACACATTTGTGACCCTGGACCACAAAACCAGTCTTAAATGTCAATTTTTCGAAATTGAGATTTATACATCATCTGAAAGCTGAATAAATAATCTTTCCATTGATGTATGGTTTGTTAAGACAGGACAATATTTGGCGGAGATACAACTATTTGAAAATCTGGAATCTGAGGGTGCAAAAAAATCAAAATATTGAGAAAATCACCTTTAAAGTTGTCCAAATGAAGTTCTTAGCAATGCATATTACTAATCAAAAATTAAGTTTTGATATATTTACGGTAAGAAATTTACTAAATATCTTGGAACATGATCTTTACTTAATATCCTAATGATTTTTGGCATAAAAGAAAAATCGATAATTTTGATCCATACAATGTATTTTTGGCTATTGCTACAAATATACCCCAGCGACTTAAGACTGGTTTTGTGGTCCAGGGTCACATTTGTTAGGTTTCAAATGGTAAAAAAGGAAACATGGAACATGTTAGTGGTACATGTGATGAAGCACGCCCATTATTTGGCTAGCACATCTGGTTGAAACTAGTTTGTTTTGAAGCAATGGCTCAGAGAAGAGAAGTTATACTGAGAAAAGCTCTAGCAGCATTTGATGGTTTGATGTTATTTAATGCAATTAAATACCTACAGTTTTAAGTGTCCAAATGCTTTTATGGAATACTGTATCTTGGAATGGTGTTTGAAGGAGCATTATCATATTACGAGCTTTCTCTCATTGTATAATGGAGTGAAACTTACCTGTAGGACGATACACCACTCAGACTGGCACTTGAGGTCCTCACATGGCTGGAACATGCCCAGAGTCACACAGTTCAACAGAATCACCAGCATGCTCACATGCTCGAACCATGTGCACAAGAGTCAAGGGAATATATCACAGAGATCATAAAGTCATTGTTTTTTGGATTGTGTTCTGTCAACTGCAAATTGGCACTGTTCCTCCATAAAACATACAGATACATAGATAATAAACACAAATATTGATTTTGCTGATCCCTTACTTAGCTTAGAGCAATCCGGAACAAACAACACTATGGATTTGCAAAAAAAAGAGAAAAAAATCAAGGACATTATTGCAAAACATTCCTTCCTTCTGACTGAATTTTAATTAAACTTCTAAAGCATGATCAAGAAGTGCAAAGCCTATTATTCACAGATGAAATAAATTAAGTTTTACTTTTTTTCTTTTTTAATTTTAGTTGTTTGGTTTCCTCAAGGCCAAAGCACAAACACAAGGGGAAAATTAAATGAAAATAAGGTACAAAAATGTTAAAGGTCTGGAGGTGTCTTAAAAGTTTAACAAACCATGGGAATTAATGAAATGAAAGGGTATAAGCAAAGACATGTTTCAAGAAAAAAAATTGCTTGCATTATAAGAAATCAGTACGATTTTTCATTGTTTTTGAAAGAAGATTCTTATGCTCACCAAGGCTGCATTTTTTTATTAAAAGGTTATTAAAACATTATTATTGTGAAATATTATTACAATATTATTAAAATAACAGTTTTCTATTTTAATATTTAATTAAAAAAAAAACCTAATTTCTGAATTAATTTATATGATGACAAAGCATCACATGATCACTCTAATATGCTGATTTGCTGCTCATTAAACATTTTTTATTATTATAGCATTAATTTCTTTAAAAAAACAACAAAAAAATCATACTGACCCCATACAGTAGTGTATAAGGGACTCATTTGCAAAAGAGTAACAGTAAAACTTTTCCATCATTTTATTACCAGTGGAAGACTAGTGGTTAAGACATCAATAAACTATATAGCCATAGCAGCCATGTCAAGCATCCAAGCAGGCATAAAATGTTCTTCTCACTGCTTAACTGCTGAAATATTTAGGTAGTACAACAGGAACAGGGTTATGTCTGTTTCAGCTGCACGACTATTGACTCCAGTGCTGTCTGAGATGTCAGATGGTATAACAGCTGTCAGCAACGAGGCCGAAACAAGCTGCTGCTGCCTCTGTCACCAAACATGACCTATTAGCACCTCCGTCGGCGCTGTCCGTTACACTGAAGATCACAACCAATGTGTTCATCTTGACCAGCGGCCGTCACACAACCACAACAACACCCACAAGCCCTTGCGGATACCATGTTCTTGAGATCATCTCTAATCATCTGGCCTGACTTTAAAACATCTGAAATTAAACCCTCCAAGGAGACAATCAGCTTTCTTGAATTGACAGCCTTGTTACACACCAAGGGTTTCGCAACTCATGTTTTATGCAGGTCTGCTCATCTAAATGGGGCAAATGATGGGCACTTGCTATGCAACACACAAATGAGAAATTTGAATAATGCTCATTTCCATAAGCCATCACAGAGCTTCGGACTGTGGGCGTTGTAACGTTGTGTTTGCTCACAATGGAGCGGTGACTGAAATGGGGTGCTGATGATCAACCCTGAGGATTTTTAAGTCATTGTGCCTCTGTTGGAGCTTCACAAACGAACAAAAGAAGAAAGAACGGAAAGGAAAAAAAAACACTCTAAATCTAAAAAAAAAAAACACTCCTTTTTTTAGAGTGTTAAGGATTTCTATTCAGCTGGCACACAACAGAGAAAATTAGGCTTGGACGTGATTTCCCAAGATGGACAGGGGCCACCCTGTGGGCCGTGATAAATCAGGATGTGGAATGCTTTGATTAGTGTTTCTTAGATGTTGGACCGAAGATCAAGTCTCAGTCGTGCTTCCAAGCAGATCCAGGTCCCAAATCCCACTTCACAGGCCTTTCTGTCTTGCTCAAAGATGTTTACGCTCTCCAGGGAAAGGCAGGAAATGGAGTGGACTTTAATAAGTTATGCCAGAGGTTAAGAGACCTGAGGGGCACACAGGGCAGTTAGGGTAACTCATGGTGAAAGACACGCTACAGTTCCCGCTTACAGTCTGAGTGGCTTAAATTGATAATCTGTCAGTTTATAAATAATGGTCTATTCTCATGAAAGGAACTAGCCAGTTTTTCGGCTCTACGGTCTATTCATCCCCTCAAAAGGTAAATGGAAATGCATTACTACTAAAACAAGATTTTTCCAACCACCAGTCGAACCAACTCCAGAAAGGAGGCAAAATGTCATGGAAACCCCAACCATTGTAAAGACTGAAAAGACTCTTTTCCTTCCATCAATCTACTCCTTCAATATTCCACAATTCTTTGCTTTTACTACACTCTTATATTTAAGTGATTTTGCAAAATCGAGGCCAACAAGATGCTACAATGAATAAAGGGATTTCCCTTTAAAGAAAGAAAGAAAGAAAGAAAGAAAGAAAGAAATAGCAAATAGATTTTTGAAAAAAGTCTGTTGTGCTCACCAATGCTGCAATTATTTCACCAAAAATACAGCAAAGAATGCAATATTGTGAAATATTATTATAATTTAAAATAACATGTTAAAATATTTTCTATTTGAAAATATTTTAAATGCAATTTATTCCAATTTATCATTCTAATATGCTGATTTGATGCTCAAAAACATTTCTTATTATTATCAATGTTGAAAACAGTTGTGCTGCTTAATATTTTTGTGGAAACTGTGATACTTTTTAGTTAAAAAGAAGTTTATTTGAGTCTTTACTGATCAATTTAAAGTATCCTTGCTCATTAAAAGTATGAAATTCTTTAATTTAAAAAAACTGGGTTACACTTTAGTATAGGGACCAATTCTCACTGTTAACTAGTTTCTTATTAGCATGCCTATTATTAACATATTTACTGTTTATTAATATTTATAAAGCACATATTCTGCATGACCATATTCTACATCCCTAATCCTACCCAATACCTAAACTTAACCACCCTACTATTAATAAGCAGTAATTAGGAGTTTATTAAGGCAAAGGTTGTAGTTAATAGTTTGTTAATAATGAGAATTGGACCTTGAAAATAAAGTGTGACCAAAAGCCGTATTGCTTTCTTATATTAGAGAGCATCTGATTTGCAAAACCCTCTGTAGTGCAAGATAAGTCATTAATATCTCTAGTCCATTTTTCCTTGTAGAGAAATAATAAATGTGTGTTTCTGGTAAAGGTTAATTTTAGCAATTTACATAATGTTATTTTGAGTGATTACACCCTTCTATATGATTGGTCTCTACCCACATACAGCAATGTGATTTAATTGTCTGCATTCTAAGAGAGTCTGATTCATTTATTGATAATCGTTCATCTTGTTCATGATATGATGCACTACTCACTGCCATATATTGTACAAACACTTTCCCTGAATTTTAGCAGCAAGCTCTGATTCCTTGTCAAAACGGATCTTATTTTTTTTTACCATCAACTGATCTGCTATGTGATCATACTTTCAAAAGCTGGGTATTAGGGCATCCAGCAGCATGAACGCCTACTGGGGACAAACAATACAGCGACCTGGTGACCTGCAGCGTTACATTATTTTTGCTTGTTCTCTATACATCAACAACACAGAAAACTTGGCTCGTCTGAGTGTTTTTTCACCCGAAGCCTCCAGTTATTGTTTTCAGATCATCTCTAGTAATGGGGCTTATGGCAGTAATTTACTGGGCTTTCTGCAACATCACAGAAAAGTTGCACGACTTTGATGGCTAAATGGAATGGTGTTTGTGCAAGAGATTGTCTGTCCTTGAAGTACTCATCCTACCAACTAAGTGGGACAGAGCCACGGCAGACTGGCTCCTTTATCACGCTCTCTTGTGAACATCTGCCATATGGCTGTGTTGCAAAATGTGTCTGTGTGTTAGAACAAACCTTCAGCATCGCTTTTCTGTGGAAGCCGCAGCTACCGCCCTGATTGAAACCCACTAACATGCAAATGCATGACTCACTGGAAAACTATTGAGTTTGGAAATCACACTTTGAGCTTAAATCCCTGTTATTCTAGCAGTTGGCATCGTTTCGCTGCATAAATAAGGCTTTTAGTTGGCAATTAAAGCAATAGTAATAAGACATAATTAACAGAGGTGTTCATTTACACATTATAGGTGCTAATGTGGATTTTTGGCACTGCTATTCAGATTATCAGCAGCAGTTCCTTTATTTCTTTTCTCTGATAGCTCTGGTAGATATTATAACAGCATGACAGTTTGGTAAAAATATACAAAAGATTGTTCTGGGTTTTTAAAAGCAGAGGTGTGTAATTTTTGCTTCACATTTGATTTCTCCCAGTGAAGCGAATCTTTTGAATCTGTTCACAAAAAAAGAGATTTTTATTAGTTCAGTGAACTGCATATTACATCACTGCACCAAAAAGTGGCAATAAGCAAGACTGAATTTGGATACATTACTCTTAAAGGAGGCCTACTGTATTATGCCACTTTTGACAGTATGTAATATAAGTCTCAGGTGTCTCCAGAATGTGGCCGTGAAGTTTCAGCTCAAAATACCTCACAGATCATTTATTATGTCATTTTGAAAATGCCTATTTTAACTGGAAGCAGAAACAGGCTGTTTTTGTGCATGTCTCTTTAAATGCAAACGAGCTGCTGCTCCTTGCCCCCTTTTCTGGTTGTGGCTAGAAGGCATACAGCTCCAACTGGAAACTAACAATGAAATTTAATTTTCTACCTATTTAGATTGTGTTTTATTATTGTCGACACCTACCGCTTACGATAATGCAAAAATAGCAATTATTGTTTTACAGTGTGACAAAAATTATGCTGTATTGATTTGCGCATGCCCAGCAGCGCCATATGTATCCCTTCTAGCCTTAACCTCTTTTTCCAGAATAGGGCTGTGCCTTTACAGCTCGTAACTCGATACTCTGCAAAAAACATCTGCTTATCACATTGAAATCATGTGCTTTAAACCATATTTCTGATATATGTTTTTCTGAGCGCACACATCTGAAGCATGGGCACAGAAAGCGGCTGTCGCATGGCATGTGAATAATAAACTGAGTGGTGTTCTCTTTCATTACTTATTGCGCTTAAACTGTCAAATACACACAAGTTTATGTTAAAAACACACAAGTTACAAAAACAGTCGGTTATGTCTGTGAAGGTAAACAGCTGGGAAAGAGATTACCATGACGTTAGAACTGGTACACTGTTGTCGCTTGCGAAAACACAATGGTGGTGCCGTGGGTGGAAACTTGTAGATTAATGAGCAGTAGTACTATAATAAGATCCCCTTTCTATGTCTGAGCGGCTCGTTTTTTCACAAGTTTGCAGAAAAAATTTACTGGTTGTTCTTTTTCACGTTTTCCAGGTTGGTACAGTAGATGCACTGGGGACCAGATTATGGCACTCAAACACAGAAGAAGTCAGATTTTCATGATATGTCACCTTTAATGTACATACATTATTCCAAAGTCTCTCACATTTCACATTTCAAAAGCAACCGTTTAAATATCAAAATGTTTGAATATTTGGTTTGTAATTTTTGAGTAAAATTACATGCAATTTCATTCAATTTAAAATTGACAAATTAAAATGAAAAGAAAATACTGACCAAACAGATTTGTTCGCAACCGAAAAAACGTTGTCGCACACAAAAAGATGAATGCTTTCATAATACCACAATAGAAGGAAATCAATCTATACAGAAAATATTCCTTTTTTATCAATACAAATATCCTGTGATGTTTAAGCTTAAAGCAAGGTTTCCTTTTATGTGTTACCCTTCAAAATGACAAATGGGCTTTCTCTGGGCACTGGTTTCACCTTTACTTGGCAGCATCATGATAATGTCAAAAAAAGGACTCTGAGCAACAAAAACTGGAAGTCTCACTATTCACTGTCACTGCTAACAATTGGATTATTTGCTTGTTGCTAGCTTAGGAGAAAAGGATTAATGAAGCCATCACATTGATTAAGCCAAGAGGACCGTCACAGCCTGCCACCTAGACTAATGGACCCCACTGACACAAGGGTGACCGGGTTCTTCTGATCCAGCCAACTCATCACAATGCAAGTGGAGACGCAGTTCTCCCCTCCGCTGTGCGTTCATTAGCAGAGAGCAAATTCAATCAAGGCAGTCTGTAATAGTCTGTAATAATATTCTCCAGGAGGGTCAGAGGGTCTAAACCCCAGGGACAGACACAATATTGTTGCGTTCTTCCTGTTATGCAGTACCTTTTGAACTCTGTGACTTACAGTATATGAATACAAAGAATATTCTTGTGTTGTGATTCTGAGAAGCATATTCATGCAAAAATGTACCCGACAGAATTATTCTCTGGTCAAACTCAGGCACTTAAGGCTTATTAATTATTGAGTGTAAATTGATTTACACAATGGCAAAATCATTGACAGGCTGCCAAATAGGGTGTAAATAATGAGCTGAAGTTAAAGAGAATGACAGTTACAGTAGCAGTAGAGGGTGACATTTCTTTAATCTTTTTGTCAAAGAGGATACCACAAAACATCAGAGAATACATGACAATCCATTGCTAAATATTTACTCATGTATGAGCTATTGTTTATCCACCAAACATGGTCACTTCCTGCAAGATGTCATTACAGTCCTGGATTTTTAAGTTATTGCAAAGGACAGGATAGAAAATCATACTGAGGAAAAATGCAGCTTAATAATCAATTAAAACGGTATTCCTTTTCCTTGTTAAATAAACATTACTTGCACTATCAAAAACAATTCTATATGATATTTTAACAATGTAATCAATATTCTGTTTATTAAAGCCAAGTATGAATCTCATGAAGTTACATTTATTCCAAAATAAAAACTCAAGGCAGTAACACTTTAAATAAAATGTTTTATTTATGAACTTACATTCATCTATTCTTTTTAATGGTTAACTTTTAACTGTTTTTGAATTTTTTCGGATCATCAGTCATCAAACTTGGTAAATATTGGTCACAGACATGGAGATTTACCTTAAAACTGATTACTCACTAAAAACATGTTTTCATGCCATTTTTTTAAGATTTATTTTTGCCGTTTTTGCCTTTAATATTGATAGGACAGATCAAAGTTGACAGGAAGCAAAGCGGGAGAGAGAGAGGGGGATGGGATCGGGAAAGGTCTGCAAGCCAGGACTCGAACTCGCGATGTCCGAAGCGCAACGACGCTTCCCACAAGGATACCGGCACCGACATGTTTTCATGCCATTTTAAGTCTTATTTTGACGTAACAAAGTGGTCATATCTAAGTGTGTGAGTTGTTTACTTAGTTTTTTTAAAATTAGTCTTCCCATTAACGCGCTTATTTTGTTCACTCAGACTGATTCACATGAACACAAGAGGCAGGATATATTGCATGAACCAATTTAGCTGAACATAACCAATCATATCGCGATGGAGGCATTGCCTCCTCTCACATGACTTTTCCCCATTCCTTCTTAATTACCCCCCACCAAACCCACCACATGCTTTAGGGAGTCTGTTAAAACTCATTGGGCTCAGAGGAGGCACGACAGACACCAACTCCCACTGTAACTTTACCTACTGGTGTTGCTGTTGGAAAATGTTTCTTTACAAAAATTAGTGATTTATACACTTTTTAAATTTATATATACAGTGCCCTCCAAAAGTATTGGAACAGTAAAGACAAAATTGCTCTGTTGGCTGTGGAGTCAATACATTAACAAATATGATTAAAAGATTAATATGAGACAAAACTACACATTTTATTATTGGGTGATTCAACACATAGATGTTTTTACCAGCTAAGAAGTTCAGCACTTTTAGAGTTTCATCCCTCTATCTGATGTGAGCATAAGTATTGGAACAGTTGCCTCACAGGTCTTTCTGAGTGATCAGCTGTGTCCTGTTGCATTAATTCTTCAGATACTAAAAGCAGGGAATGTGTCGTATCAGTTATATCCATTACTTCTGCATTCTGAATCTTGCATTCGATGATGACACACACAAACCAGGATGAAGACG
>JAFVLL020024944.1:0-13262 GCA_021397915.2 Tor tambroides | reverse complement strand
GCACGCACTGAGACGGGAGAGGTATGTATCAACTCGTCTAAGTTGAGGGAAGAACATATTGGAATATGGAAAAACGGTGGCGTTTTCCTTTAAGTCTGTTTTTCAGTACGTATACTCTGAACCCAAAGAGACGCATGTATCTCTGAGCTTGCTTGTCTTTGTCTCTATATGTGCACAGGTGTGACAACTATCACTCCCACCCTCACCTGAGTTGTGCTGCTCACCACACACACAGACACATGCACACAGCAATGGTCAGACAAGACACACAAACACACAGGCTTTATTTATACACACAGACCCAATCAGCTCCCTTAAACACAGGTCAGTGTCAGCTAAAGAAGCAAACTGACTTTGAGGTATTCTCACCCATAATCAGATTCATACATCAGTCAGGGCAAAGAGAGATATTTTCAGAAATGCGTAGGGTTTTCACACTGCTTTCACACATTCCCACAGCTCATTTATCAAACGAGTCTAACCTTGACTGTCTGTTCACCTCACATCTGCTCTGTGAAGCTTATTTATTTACAATTACAGTACAGTCTAAGACATGGAGTTCATACTGTATGTTTACAGTTTATTTCATTTAATGTCAAGTCAAGTCACCTTTATTTATATAGCGCTTTTAACAATACAGAGTGTGTCAAAGCACTTAACAGTATCAAATTGGAGGATAGAGTGTCAGTAATGTATAATGATAAGATTAAACACTCAATTTTCAGTTAAAGGCATTTCATTATTGAATTCAGAGACGTCATTGTCTAGCTCAGTTTAGTTTAAATAGTATCTGTGCAATCAAATCGACGATAATCGCTAAGTGTCCCCAATGAACAAGAGAAGAAAAAATTGCCCAGGTTTTCCATTATATCTCTAAATTGTTATTTTGTTTAGGGCAGATTATTATAATTACATATTATAATTATACAGTATATACACATTAAATACATGGAGTTTTGTTCTCTTTTCATTTAATTATTCTGTTTTTTAAAAGGGATAATTGACCCAAATATTCAAATTTTACTTTCATGTCATTCAAACCTGCATGAGTTTCCTCTTTGAGAAAATTCTATAATTGCCACACAAAAACCAGGAATGGGACTCTAACTAACTAACTGAGCTAACTAACTAACTGTTGGAGATGTGTTGGCTCTGTCAACACTGACCTATCCAGCCATGCAAAAGCAACTTTCACCAAGCATGTGAACAGTGCATCTAGTACATTCACCACAGTTCTAGTTCAATTCTGTCTGAGAATGTATAAGTAAAGTTTGTTCTGTTTTGTGTTGTGTACATGGGGTGAAAAAAGAATAGCTGGATTGAAATCTTATTTGTTGCGCCTGAGGCTGAAGCTGAAGCTGATTACTCCTGTGGCTGCAGTAATGATCTGCACAGATTGTTGCACACACAAACGTGGTACCACACTTTTAAATAAATATCTGATGATTTCAGCAATCCCTTGTCTTTGTTCAGGCTTATTGTAACTGGAACACACAGTTGACAAACTCAGACAGGTGAAATGAGCAGAGACAGTAGCATAGCCACAAACTGAAGCCTGGAGGTGTTTGAGTAATTCCCATTAACAGAAGAGAGTCTCTGTTACAGTGAATGAGACCATGGCTAGAAAACTAGATGTTTCAGTTAATGATACTACACCCCTGAGTGGAATTGTCTAAAAGATGAACCTGTATTGCCCTACTAAGCTGCAACTTTTCAAAGTAAAATGGTGCAATCGACCAGAAAGGCACTTTAAAAGTTTGACTATACAAGGTTAAATGCCTGCCTACAAAGATGAGTCTTCAGTCTAGACAGACTAAAGTTTTTCTGAGTCCTGAACATTGCTGAGAAGGTCATTTCATGGCAAAGAAAAAAAAAATCCTTCTCATATAATGTGGACGCATATTAGAAGAACAGATGGGCTAAGATTGAGCCTTGTGGCACTCCATACTACACCTGAATTAGCTACTCTTCACCCACAAAACAACTAATGATAAGTGTAACAGGTTTATCTTTACTTCATTTTCACTCTGAATCTCTCTTTTTTTAATGGAATATAAATATTCTTGGTAACACTTTAGAATACTGTTTCTTACTTACTGGATAACTAATAAGGAATTATTGAAGAACCAGTAATTATTCATTAACACTTAACTCGCTACTGTTAACTACTAAGGAAGATGTGTTAACTAATCAGTATGTAATACAATTTTATGATTGTGTTAAGTAACAGTTAACTAATCAATAATTAATGCATTCTGCCATACCTCCTGGAGAACTACTATTAATTATCTACTAGTTAAGGTTCAAGGAAAATAACTATGAAGTAACTACTACTGAACAGTCATACACAATTACATTGAGTTGTGACCCTTTCATATAAATGTTATTAGCAGTAGTAGTAGTAGTAGTAGTAGTAGTAGCAATGCAATATTAATAAATGCAATACATTTTATGGAGGTTTTGCCTGTGTAGTGAATTGCTTTGTGAGTGTGTTTTGTAAGAAATCAGCTTCTGATAAGAACCCCACCACCACTCCAATGCCTTCTGATAACTTACCTTAGTTTTTATATTTTATATACAGTATTGTATGTGTACCTCCTCAGCATATACCACATTACCATTAATTCAATTCCTGATATGAAAGGCAAGGACTGAGGGAAAGTGAAAATACAGGTAACCTATTAAGTAATTAATAAAGAATTATCAAACAATTCTGCAGGACTTATTTCAAACCTGAAACAGTAGGCCTATTCTAAAGTGAAAAAATTGGGAACCCATTAGGAATTAATAAAGAATTAATAAAGAATTATTAGATGATTCTGCAAGAATTACTTAGAACCTGAAACAGTATTCTAAAGTGAAAATATAGGGAACCCATCAGTAATTAATAAATAATTATCAGATAATTCTGCAGGACTCATTTCAAACCTGAAACAGTAGGCCTATTCTGAAGTGAAAAAATTGGGAACCCATTAGTAATTAATAAAGAATTATCAGATAATTCTGCAAGAATTACTTATAACCTGAAACAGTATTCTAAAGTGAAAATATTGGGAACCCATAAGTAATTAATAAAGAATTATCAGATAATTCTGCAGGACTTATTTTGAACCTGAAACAGTAGGCCTATTCTAAAGTGAAAATATAGTGAAACCTTTAGTAATTAATAAAGAATTATCAGATAATTTCGAAGGAATTACTCCGAACCTGAAACAGTATTCTAAAGTGAAAATATAGGGAACCCATTAGTAATTAATAAATAATTATCAAATAATTCTGCAGGACTTATTTCAAACCTGAAACAGTAGGCCTAACACAACACAAAAACTACTCAAGGCTAAAAAACAAAAACCAAAAAAAAGAAAACAAACACAAACAAATATGACCCAACAGCTTCATCCCAGTGCTTCTCTAAATAAATTATTAATTAACTGACAAATATAATTAATAAACAAATCACCATTTTACAGAGTTTACTGTTTCTGTAGTTGGATAGTTATGGCAAGACAGTGAAGTTGTGGTTTCTTTCTGAAGCAGATTTCCTACTAAACTTGCGCACAAAGCAATTATTTATCATACAGGCAAAAACATAAGGGGTGAAAACCCGAAAGGCATAAGTGACATTTCACCAACTTTACAGGAGGGCCAAAACAAAAATTTAATATAAGTTGATCTGACTTTGTGCACTGATTTCAATCATTTATAATAAAAAATTGTACACTCATGGATGACAGTATATTTTTGCCAGTAGAAAGAGCTCATCAAGAGCTTTCATTTGATATATATATATATCTCCACTTCACACAAAATGTCTCTTACGCCCTTCTGGTTCTCACCCCTCATTATGTACAATTATAGTAATGAGTCCTTTTGGGTGTGCAGCAAACAAAATGCATATTTCATTTCAATTATAGGCTAATAATAGTAGTAGTGGACTGTAACAAAGTTGCTACTGTAGTAGTACTTTGTACTTGTCTTTTACTCAAGTAATTTTGAAAATGAATAGGCCTACTTATAATTTTACTGGAGTAATATTTTATTGGGGTATCTGTACTTTTACTCAAGTACTTGATTTGTGGGCCACAACCTGATAGTGACTATTTGCGTATAACTGTTCAGTAGTAGTTATTTCATAGTTATTTTCCTTGAACCTTAATTCGTAGATAATTAATAGTAGTTATTCAGGAGGTATGACAGAATACATTAGTTATTGATTAGTTAACTGTTACTTAACACAATCATAAAATTGTATTACATACTGATTAGTTGACACATCTTCCTTAGTAGTTAACAGTAGCGAGTTAAGTGTTAATGAATAATTACTGGTTCTTCAATAATTCCTTATTAGTTATCCAGTAAGTAAGAAACAGTATTCTAAAGTGTTACCATATTCTTTAAAAAAAAAAAAAAAAAAAAAAATATATATATATATATATATATATATATTCATACCCTGAATGGAGTTACCATATGTTTACAACATATCCAAATTTAAGGAGGCAATAAAAGAATTTCTGGGTAACAAAAGATTGGAGTTCCTTTATTTTGTTACATCAGGGGTGTCCAGACTTGTTCCTGGAGGGCCACTGTCCTGCAGAGTTTAACTCCAAACTTAAATAAACATACCTGAACCAGCTAATCAAGGTTTTCAGACACACTAGCAACTTCAAGGCAAGTGTGGTGGAGTTAGTTGGAGCTAAAATCTGCAGGACATTGGCCCTCCAGGATTGTTACACCAACAAGACAGAGAGGATTCCCGTCATATAGGACCCATATAGGAAATGACATCCTATGCTCTCAAGGTCAAATGCAGAAACGTTTATTAATGACCTCAAGCTTAGATTATTGTAATGATTTATTGGGTGGTTGCTCTGCACGCTTAATAAACAAACTCCAGCTGGTC
Source organism: Tor tambroides (assembly GCA_021397915.2). Taxonomy (NCBI): domain Eukaryota; kingdom Metazoa; phylum Chordata; class Actinopteri; order Cypriniformes; family Cyprinidae; genus Tor; species Tor tambroides. Next base: position 8,359 of record JAFVLL020024944.1, on the reverse strand, counting down.
CAAAATGCAGCAGCTAGAGTTCTTACTTGAACCAGGAAATACGACCATATTAGCCCAATTCTGTCAACACTGCACTGGCTTCCTATTAAACAATGTATATATTTTAAAATCTTGCTAATTACCTAAGCCCTGAATGGTTTAGCACCTCAGTATTTGAGTAAGCTCTATTGCATTATTCACATCTGCTATGATCTCAAAACTCTGGCCGTTTGATAATACCTAGAATATCAAAATCAACTGCGGGTGGGAGATCCTTTTCCTATTTAGTGCCCAAACTCTGGAACAATCTACCTAACACTGTTTGGGAGGCAGGCACACTCTGTCAGTTTAAATCTAGATTAAAGACCCATCTCTTTAACTTGGCATACACATAATACACTATCGCATTTCTATAATTCAAATCCGTTAAAAGATTGGTAGGCTGCATTAATTAGGTCAACCAGAACCGGGAACACTTCCCATAACACCCGATGTACTTGTTACATCAGAAGAATGGCATCTACGCTAATATTAGTCTGTTTCTTTCTTATTCCGAGGTCACCGTAGCCACCCAGTTCCAGTCTGTATCCAGATCAGATGGTCACTGCAGTCACCTGTATCCAGTCCGTATCCAGTCCAGATGATGGATAAGCACCTAGAGATGACCTCTACAGCCCTAAATGTCAGTGGAGACCAGGACAACTAGACGTGCCCCAGAGACTGATCCCCTCCAAAGACCTCATCTCCTAGACGGCCATTGAAATAAGACCACAGGAACCAGATGATCAGACAATCTGATTTTGTTGCAGCCTAGAATTAAACTGCTGGTTTCATCTGGCCAGAGGAGAACGACACACTGTTTCCCCATTTAATACTGTAAATCTGCTTTGATTTTGCATTACAATTTGCATTGTAAAAAGCGCTATATAAATAATGGTGACTTGACTTGACTGTAGACCCCTGTCATATGGGACCCATTAAGTCAGGTAGGAGCTTAACCAAGAAATATGTCAACAAATTTGAACATAGTTCCCAAGCCTGTCCAAAAGAAAATGTCATGAGCTGTTAAAATCAGTACTTAAATTATTGAAATCAATCATCAATCAAATTGACATTGGGAGGAAATTTTTTGTAATGTATTTGCCACAGAATGCTATAGACATTGGCAACATAGTTTTCAAAATGAATTACAGTGAAGAACACCTAACCCAGAACTTTATTGGTGTTTACATCCAGAACGTCATTCATAGAATACCTCGGTTTTGCCAAATTTAAGGGAAATAATGTCTCTCCAGTATAGTCTCTGCACCACCTCGGAACCTTGTTTGGACATATAAAGATAACAGTGACAGCTAGTGTTTTTTTTTTTTTTTTTTTAATTATTTCCAAAAAGAAGCATAGATAAGGAGCCCAGAGGACCTAATAAAAGATACTTGTGACACTCCATACTTCATCGTGTTAGGTCCGGCAGCTACTCATTTACAAAAAGCAATAGCAACTCTATAGGTGGGATTAAAAATCATAGCTTCAGCAACCTGAAATACTACACTTACATGGATTTAAGAAAAAACAAAAAATGTTTTCTTTATATTTAGTGGTCAACAGTGCCGAATCAAGATGGAAACTGGACATGAACAACAATAATAAAAACACTTAATGTGAAAGAAACAAAAATGGTCAGAGTCATCCCATGAGTAAAATTGCTATATTATGGGCACAATTTACATAAGACTTAGATTAAAAGAACACACCTTTTCGTCAGGGATGATTGCACGGACACTATGTGTTATTTATATAAAGGAATGTGACATTTTGGTGATCAGCAAACAGTTGGTAAAGCCAGTTAATCTGCTTCCTGGCCAGGTACCCTGGAGAATCAAACAATAACATCATTATACACCTTTTGCTAAAGGAAAACAGCTGAACCATCCCATGAGGGATGGTGACAGGCTCTCTTTAGCAGCTAGGTCCACCATAAAACTAGTCCAGAGGTCTATAAACATCTTAGTTTTCTCTAGGCAGCAATTGGGACATCCAGAAATGCAGTGATGATAACCTACTTCTTAATTACTATAGGAGGTGGAAAAAAACTCCATATGTTCCAACTAAAAACAAACCCTTAAAACCCCACTTATATGCATCACAAAATTCAGCTGCGCAATCCACAAGATTTCATGCTGGGGGTTTTTAAGTATTATCACATGCAAAATCAGCTGTTAATACTTGCAGTGAAAATTGCTCAAGTCCTCCCAGACTGAGAGATCAGTTAAACAATTTCAAACTAGCTAAGACCAGCAAATCAACTTGGTTAAAGGTGGTTAAAGCAGCAAATCACTGGACTATGGTTTTCTGGACAAGCCTAATATGGAGGGGGACACACTGAATAATGATATCAGCAGTGTTGGTGGGAGAGGGACCTTAAAAATTCTTCTGATTTCAGTGAGCCCATGACTAAGTTCTGGATGTGGAACCTGAAATATCTGAACTGAGCCTTTAGTGGCTGTGGATGTACAGTATGCTGTGTGCATTGCTGTGAATAATGTATGGAGCTGCTTCAGTGACTTACAGAACAGCCCTAGGCTGCTCACTGAGGTTTTCTGATATCTAGAGTTGAATGGATGATATGGAGATGATGCTCAGAAAACGTCTCAAGGTTATGTAAATAACCCTAGTTCCTCGAGGGAACGAGACGCTGCGTCAAAACGCTTTGGGAACGCCTTCAGCGTGACCACGCTCTGAATCACGCGTGTAATCAGACCAATGGATGGGTGAGACGTCATGGGCGGGGTGACGTAGAGACCAGGAAGCATAAAAGCATGGAACCGGCGTCAGCTTCTAGGAATGAAGCAAGTGCTCGCAGGGATGCTGGAAGTGTGGCCCCGAGACGCAGCGTCTCGTTCCCTCCAGGAACTAGGGTTACATACGTAACCTTGAGATGTTCCTCTTCAGGAACTCGAGCTGTGTCGAAACGCTTTGGGAATGAGATGCCCACGCCACCAGACTTTCAAATCCCTGCCTAGAGTGGATGGAGCACAGCTTGGGTGAGACAAAAAAGGGCCACAAATGGCTAAAGTGGGCGGGGACTGCATCCCGAAGTCCAACTTCTGAGGAGTGAGTCTTGATCCCCAAGAAAGGGGAGAGCAGAGGACTCGAGGCTATGGAATAGCACCCTGATCCACAACATAGCATAAGCTTCTCTGGCCGGAGGCCTCAGCCTCTGGAGGAAACTGTAACCAGGGGGTGTCTACCCACTAACTGGCCACCAAGAGGGGCGCGGTAGGCCAGAAACCGCCACGTAGACCTTCAGGCTGGAGTGGGTTAACCCTGCGGAGAAACGGGCCTGCACGAACTCCAGAACTGTACCAATCGGGCAGTTGACTGGGTCGAACTGGTGACCTCCACACCATGAAGTGAGACTTCCACTTCAGGGCGTACAGTTTCCTCGTGCTCCGGCGAGCGGAGGCCTCTAAAACTCTCTGAGCGAGAGGAGGCCTGACGACACTCGCCGAAACAGTCGAGCTCTTGGAGCGGAGACCTATGCATGACGACTCTCTAGATCAAGAGGAGGCCTGCTACACTCCATATGCTGGAGATCTTGCAAGGAGACTCACTTAGAGCCTACCACTCACATAACTGCCCCAGCAGAGCTCTGGCAAGCGGAGGCCTCTAAAACTCTCAGGGCGAGAGGAGGCCTGACGACACTCGCCGAACGGCCGAGCTCTTGGAGCGGAGGCCTCAGCATGATGACTCTCGAATTGAGAGGAGGCCTCTACACTCCACACACTGGACATCTTGTAAGGAGACTCACTTAGAGCCTACTACTCACAGATGCTGTCCAGGCGGAGCTCTGGCGAGCGGAGGCCTCTAAAAACTCTCTGAGCGAGAGGAGGCCTGACGACACTCGCCGAAACAGCCGAGCTCTTGGAGCGGAGGCCTCAGCATGACGAGTCTCTGGATCGAGAGGAGGCCTGCTACACTCCATACACTGGGCATCCTCCTAGCGGAGCTCTGGCGAGTGGAGGGCTCTAAAACCCTTAGAGTGAGAGGAAGCCTGACGACACTCGCCGAATGGTCGAGCTCTTGGAGCGGAGGCCTCAGCATGACGACTCTCGAATTGAGAGGAGGCCTACTACACTCCGTACACTGGGCATCCTCCTAGCGGAGCTCTGGCGAGCGGAGGCCTCTAAAACTCTCTGAGTGAGAGGAGGCCTGACGACACTCACCGAAAGGTCAAGCTCTTGGAGCGGAGGCCTCAGCATGACGACTCTCTGGATCAAGAGGAGGCCTGCTACGCTCCGTACACTAGGTATCCTGTGAGGGGGTGCAGTTACCCCTCACAAAACTGCGCCAGCGGAGCTCTGGCGAGTGGAGGCCTCAAAAACTCTCTGTAACGAGAGGAGGCCTGCGACACTCGCCGAAACGGTCAGGCTCCAGGAGCAGAGGCCTCAGCATAATGACTCTCTAGAATTGAGAGGAGGCCTGCTACGCTCCACAGGCTGGGATTTTGTAAGAAGGCTCACCTGGGGCCTACCACTCACAGACTGTCCCAGTGGAGCTCTAGTAAGCGGAGGCCTCGAAAAATCTCAGCAGCGAGAGGAAACCTACAACGCTTGCAGTGACCGTTTCAAGGGGAAGAACTGATATTGGTATGCTTTGCCCCCAAAGCAAACCTCACAAACCCCCTGCTAAGGGAACCAGTCTCCCAAATCTGGTCTCTAGTGTGCTTAGAGCTGCTAGCTCAGTGCCCTGAAGTGGAGGACCGGCAGGGGACGGCCGCTCTAGCTGCTCTAAGGACCCCCGAAGGGGCGGCGAGCCTCTCAGTTCCGCTACATTTCCGGGCGGAAGAAACTGAGAGATGCATTCGCTGGAGACCGCTGCGCCCTGGAACACTGGCAGGGTTGGCAGACCGATCTCCTGAGGGCACTGAGGAGAGACGGGCACCGTATAATGAGGTGTACACCGCTCTTCCCCAGAGGGGCCTGCCCCCCCTGAAGTCCTAAGCCATAAGCATCCGGACTCTCTTACTGAAGTCTTCTATTGAAACTATGATCCTCAGACCCGTGTCATCTCCCAGGAAGACTAAACTGGTAGAACCAGAGCCTGCTAGGCAGGACCCAACGAAACACACTTGACAGGGGCTCCCACACCGCCAGGTGACCTACTAAGGGAACTAATCTCTCGAAACTGGCCTCTGGTATACTTAGAGCTGCTAGTTTGGTGCCCTGAAGTGGAGAACCGGCAGGGGACGGCCAATTCTAGCTGCTATAAAGACCTCCGAAGAGGTAGCAAGCCTCCCAGTACCGTTACGTTTCCGGGTGGAGACTGAGAGAAGTGCTCGCGGGAAACCGCTGCGCCCTGAAACACCGGCAGGGTTGGCAGAACGATCTCCTGAGGGCACTGAGGAGAGACGTGCACCGTATAATGAGGTGTACACCGCTCTTCCCCAGAGGGGGCCGGCCCTCAAAAGTCCTGGGCCATAGGCGTCAGGACGTTTTAGCCGAAGATTATCCAGCAAGAATGACGGTCCGCGGATCCGCCTCCTGCTAGAAGCCTTCTAGCAGCATCCCTAAATGAGGAGCTGGAACATGGTAGGGGCTGCTCCGCCCAGCAGCCCCTGCTGACAACCTCAACCTCCTCAGAGGAAGAGAGGTAAAACATCGTGCTCTCGCTTGAGAAATATCCCAAGAGGCTCCTATACACATATATATATATATATATATATATACACATACACACACACACACATCTAACTTCTCTTAGTTAGATGAAATACATCATTTAATTCCTCAAATTTAAATGCCGAAAAACAACCAGACAAGTAGGCACGGTCTGATGTGAAAGGATTCATATAATGAACGAGAATGACATAATCAGCCTCGGCAACGCGCGCTGCAACAGCAGCTCTCACTCAAAGGGGGAAGAACCACACCGCGGGCTTCCAGCCCCAAGCGAGAGCACTAGATCTGGGGAATGCAGGTGGAGATAGGGCGAACCCGACTCCAACCGGTCCTCTAGATCCATGTGCGATCCCCACGTTCTCACTCGCCGCCGTGCCTCAGCAGCGGCGGGACCGGAACCGCTTGATCACACGGCGGGGAGAAGAGCAATCAGCCCCCTTTTTTCTTTTTTTTTTTGAGCTGACAGCGCAAACTCCGTTTCTAAGCAGGAACTTCGCTGCTATAATGATATCTTAGTTCATAATATGCTTGTGGAAACAATGCTTGTGCAAACACTGCAATTTTACAAGCTCATCGATGTCCTTCACATCCACCTCCTCGGAGGAAGACAGGCGGAGCGCCGAGCCCTCTCTCCGTGGGGAAGAAACCACGGGACGGGCTTCTGAACCCAGAGAGCGGGCGCTGGATCTGATGGGAGAGGAAGAAGATAGGGGCTCGCCCGTCTTCATTCCCTCCACCTGATCCATCTGCGATTCCCACGAGTGCAGCAGCCACTCCGCCTCGGCGAAAGCAGGGCCGACACCGCGAGGAACGCTGGTGAAAGCTCCCTCCTCAAAGAGGGCCCTCTGCGAGCAAGCATACACAGTAACAAACGCTCACAAAGTGGACAGTCAGCTCCCTTGAGAACTGACTCTGCGTGCTCTGCTCCCGAGCAGACTACACACGGACTGTGTGTATCCCCAGCAGTGAGGAATGCACAGCCTGTAATGCGATCTGCTCTCGCCCAAGTGCAGTTTTCTCTGCATTTAATTCATTGTGGAGCTTATTTCAAGCGATTGTGTAGAGACAAACAACACTAAATAAGACTGTCAACAGAGATCGACAGACACACACAGAGTAGCGGTTGCTGAATGACAAAAAGCTGAAGCCGGTCCCACCGCACGTGTTTTTATGCTTCCTGGTCTGTACGTCACCCCGCCCGTGACATCTCACCCATCCATTGGTCTGATTACACACGTGATTCAGAGCGTGGTCACGCTGAAGTTGTTCCCAAAACATTTCGACGCAGCTCGAGTTCCTGAAGAGGAATCAGAGCTTACCAGGCAGTGGCTCTGGAGTGGAGTGGATGAAAATGAAATACAGGCATGTGATGTGTGAGGTTTTAGAAAAAGGTGGAATAGTTACAAGTAAGATGCTTAGACAAGTTATACATTATTTAAAGAAAAAAAAAGAAGTGATGTGAATAAGTAACAAGCATGGATTTTGGAGTTGAGTAGGCAGTGTTTAGAATCAAATAGATGTGTCCAGTCTGCTGTCTTGGCCTACTCACTTTCTATAATGCAGTTATAAGAGATAGGGTTAAAAATCTATTCTAGATCTATCCTAGTATTTTGGCTGATAGTTTTTGCATCGTGAGTTGATAATAATATTAATTGTAGTAATGTAGTCAAGTGTCATGTGCACTGACCTTAAACCTGTTCCTGAGTTATGGACATTGCATGATTAATTGGACAATTGTGGTTTACAAAAGTAAACATTTTGAATTATTACAATTACAAATTTATTTCATAATGCAGATTTTAAAATACTTTCATATCAGTGATGTTACCACAACATAAAAATACACAGACACACACACACACACACACACAAAACACTTAAGAGCATTTCCTCAGTGCTTCCCCTGACCCGGACTAAAAGTGGAGGTGTAGATTTGAAATGATCTGGAGAAAAATAAAAAATCTGAATCTGGCATTTTCTTACCTTATGCACATTGATGGGTGTGTTTACATATGTTTTATGAATGTGATGTATGTTAATTTACATCTTGTTAGTTTTACATTTACATTGTTAGTGGAGGACACTTAATATTAACTAAATAATTGCTAAGAAAAAATCTTGATCTTGAATCTAAATATGTGATCAAGGCAAAAAAGAGAGTTATGTTCACGATAGCTGCAAGATAGATGCATGTAGTGAACATGTAAATTAATATGTAAATCAGAAGGCAATGTTTACATCTGGTTCATATAAACTGAACATTCCGAATCTGAAATCGGATTCAATTAATTCTGATTGATGAAAATTGGTGTATGTAAACATACCTAGACTGGCTCAGATTGGCTTTTTCATAAAACACAGGCGTTCATGTATTTGAGGTGTTTGCAGACTTGGTTTGTTTCATCAGTCACAGAATATCCTCAATGAATACATCAAGTAAATGCACTGTGTGCAAATTGCTTATAAATGAATGCAAAGAAGGCCTACGTTTAAAAAAAAAAAAAGTAAATGTGAAGCACTGTGAAATTGGGCATTCACCAGCCACTGTGAAAAAAAGGTAATTTCTCACTATAGATTTAACCAAGGAGAAGCTAGCTGGAAAATGGCACCAGTGTAACAAATATTAAGGAATTTTAGCTCTGGTCAAGCTTTTATTATGAATTTTAGCTGTAGGGAATTCAAATATTAAAATTAGGGTTGAT
>JAFVLL020024943.1:0-11494 GCA_021397915.2 Tor tambroides | reverse complement strand
CCCCACCAAAAAAAAAGCAGAAGAGCACAATGTGTATTCATTTTACAATTAATAAAATTCCTTCATATTAATTGATTTTTTACAGGTGTTTTACTTGTATTTTGAATTTTGCATTGCATTGCATTATGTTTTACAGTTAACAGAAATGTTTGTAAAATTAATGGATAATGTCCTTTGTAATTATTTGTCTACCTGGTCTCATGGCATAAACGTAGTACCTGGGAGCACTTTTTAGCGAGACCGTTTTTACGTACCTTACTGCACGTTTCGCCACAGTTTCAAAGAGAAATGTCCACTGAGTGGTGCTAAAACATGGGTTCAAGACGTAAATCCTGGCACGTTTTTATTATGTTGATATAGGTACGTATTGCTGTGTTTTTATTATGTTGCTTCAGGTACGTATTGCGGCGGTTCAGAATTCAAATATCCGAGGACCGTCGCTAAAAAGTAATGCTCTATCGTGTTGGAAATATGCCCTACACCAAACCCAACCCTAAACTTCCTTACATGCAGATTTGAACTGTTTTGTCGAACCGTAGTTACACGGGAGTCGAACCAGAGCTCCTCACCTCTCAATTACGTCTCCGTACTCTGTGAGCTACCGAACAAACCTACCGTCTATGAAAACCCATAGATATGAAGCTGGATATGTGTGATGCTGACGTTCAAAAGCATCAGTTTTCAGATTTCCCAGCATATTAATATTGTTTTGAAATCATAACATGATATTCTTCAGGTAATTGTGCGAAAATTACGCTTTGTTAATCAAAACTCTGTAAATTTGTATGAAAAGGAATAAACGACGTCAGAGTTTTACTGCCTCTAGTGTTCATTTCTTTTGGAATCTGTGATATGTACTTATTGGTACGTATTTCGCATCTCACTAAAAAGTGCCCCAGGTACGTTTATGCCATGAGACCATGTTGTTATTTGTCAAATTTAACAGCAGTTTCTTAGTGAAAATTATTTCAAAGTAAAATATCAGAACTAAAACCATAAAAATCATTTTTTTTTTTTGTTATTAGAAATAAAATAAATGTTAACTGAAATATAAAATATAATACAATAATATTATTATTATAAATAGGCAAAAAGACACAACACGCAAAATTAAAATGTAAACAGAAACTATAAAAATGAACTAACTAATTCAAAATATTAATGAAAGTATAGTATCTCAACGATGCTAACACTGCTGTGTAGGGAATAACTCTGTGTTTGTGTGCACATGCTGTGCTGAGATCAGTGGACCAGTGGGCATTGATCGTATTGCTTTTTTTGTGTATGTCTCATCTGTAACTTGTGACACAGGGCAGATGCTGCAGGGAGATAGAGCGTTTGTTCATGCAAATGGGGGGAGACTGTTAAAAGGCTATGTTATCACAATGTGTGAGGAAGCAGAAAGACACACACTTAGACTGACAGCAGGACTCAGGGTCAGAAACATGCTGACAGATGCTCCCTACTCATTTTAACAGGGACTGCAAGCTAGTAACACACATGACACTAAAATAATGCAGTAAACATTCATTTAACAACATAGCTGAAAAGAAACTAAGAAGAAATATAGTTATTTAAATGAAAAACCATCAAATGTGAGCAGTCACATAGAAGATTCTGGAAATGTCAATTAACATTTTTTTTTTTTCTTTTTTTTACTGTAAATTATAAGGTGGCAGTTTACATTTTACTGTAAAATTACATGAAATGTGCCATTAGATTACAGTTTTTCACAGAATTAACAGGTTTTTAATGTTAAAGTTCCAGTCATAATTGCTGTGGTAAAAAAAGCGTATTACTTATATTTAGACTTTATGTGAATAGCATCTACCATGATTTGTAGTTAGTGTGGTGCTATTTATACATGGTGCAGACAGTTTCTATCTATAGTTTCTATTTGCACTCAATATAAATAGCCGCTGCCTTATATTAGTCCAGTCTATTTGTTAATATGCAAGCAAAAAAAACTGACAGAAAAAAATGTAAAGTGTTTGGTCAGTACAGCTTGTGAAAGAACAATATAGTTCGTTTACAAAACATAAAAATCTATGCATCCATTAATATACCATGCATGTTTGTGAGTGAATTTGTATGGATATATGTGTTCATATTAGTGATGCTGTTTGTGTCTGCGCTGTGGTAAAGACAGATCCTTTAAATAGCGTGTTTTAACTCCAAGGGAATGATCTGATCCCAGCTGCTCCCCCATTTCCAGCTCTCTGCAAATAGACACCTGTGACCTACTGGATATTTTTAAACTACATTTCTGATAAGCCTCAGAAGCCACTTTAAGTGATAGTATATGATAAATTGGTGTCATTTTCTGTTACATAATCTTTATAATGTCAGTATCTCTTGTATAATATATGTATATTATATCTTGTATAATAATGCTGTATAGCAGTAGGTGGTTATGTCCCAAAGAACACAAATGCATGAATAAATAAATGAAAAGATAAGAAAGAGGAGAAGTTTTTACCTGAAAGGCAGCAAATGTAAGAGGAGGTGGAGTGATATTACCACAACTATGAATATTTACAAATGGAGAAATAATAAAATATCAGCTTATTCACAATGGAATTTAGCTACAGTAAAACTCAAGGCATTTTAAGTAGTAGAATGAGCCCTGAGTCTCAACCTCTTGACTACTTCCACCTCTAAAATCATTAAAAAAAAAAGAATATTTTTTTCTCAGTGAGTAAAAAACACTTAAGTGTTGTGTAACCACAGCTTGTCTACAGCATCTGCAGAAACAGTCAAGGCTATTGACTTTCATCAAACACGCTCTCGCTCTTGTTTGTCAGCTTGGAAGCATCGATTTGAACCCCTAACCTTTGCTTTTCGCTCCGATTCTGAAAACATTGTAGAGAGATCCTGTGTGGTGGCTGATGAAGGGCAGCTATAGGCAGACTTCCAATGTCTTAACCTTTCCAGAAACAAAAGGAAGCTGTCCACTGGCATATGCAGTCAGCGGGTGATGTTGGCACTGCGTCAGGGCGAACTAGATCATTCTGGAAGCACAAAGAATTTTTAAAAAGTCTTAAATTAAACATTTACAAGAAAATGTTAGGCTGCGGGCCCTCTGCATTAAACTTGATTAATCAAATTGTGATTCATTTTAAGTTAAGCAAGATGGAAGGAAGCAGTCGACATCTAAAGCCTGCTGTATTGTATTTGATATGCTAATTCCTAAGGCCTCTAAACTATGATCAAACTTTGCTGAAAAGCTGTTGTATAAAATGTATGCCATCCGTTTGAAAGTTCATACCAGTATTCTGTAAAAAGCCTCTTAGTATAATTATAAACATTCCCCTTCAGGTTATGGTATCTTTTTGCTGTGAAATCTTTACTGATTTAAATGATCACAAAGTAAACATAAGAATACATTTTGAATTTTTAGTAATATTTCAAGATGAACACTTGCTGGACTGAATTTATTTGTATTTATATTATGTCTAAATCATCACTGTATTTTGCACTGCACTATGATATAGAGTGACAACAACTGATATGTATATGGATTTTATGTAAGTAGTCTGTTATATATTATAGATCTCATTGATTTGCTCAAAAAAATAATTGTGACTTTTTATCTCATAATTCAGACATTTTTTCTCAGTTATAAAAAAGTCATTACTGCAACAGATATAAACTGAGAACTGATATAAACTATATAATTGTGACTTATAAACATACAAATTGTGAGATATACTGTAAAGACAGAATTGGAATAATATAAACTTGCCATTCTAAGAAGAAAGGTCTGAATTACCTTTCTCATTTTTTTATTCCGTAACGGAAGCAAAAAAAAAAAAAAAATTATATCTCACCATTCTGAGTTTACATCTTACAATTTTGACTTTTTTTACTCAGAGTTGCAAAAACCAAATTATTTAATGAATTGTGAAATATAAACACTGAATTGGTGAGAAAAAAAAATTATATAATTGTGAAATAAAAATAACTGTGTGTGTGTGTGTGTGTGTGTGTGTGTGTGTGTGTGTGTGTGTTATAAACAGGGTTACACCACATTTTCCTGTATCATACTTCCATAAAAGCCTGATGTATGAGGAAAAAATAAATAAATAAAATAAAGAACATATGCATGGTTGTTTTTAGAGTTTTGTCTAATGGTTCAGTAATTTTTTTTAATTATTTCATATATCAGGCTTTGTAGGGGTAAAGGGATAGTTCACCCACAAATAAAAATTCTGTCATATTTTACCCTTAAAATGTGTCTATGTTTTTACTGTCAGTGATGTTTTAAAGTCAGTGTTGTTTTGGGCCTCACTGACATACAGAAACATTCTTCAGAATATCTTCTTTTGTGTTCTGCCACCTCCTTTCCACAAGAAAGAGTAGAAATGATCTACAAAGTATGTAAAGAGTTAATTATGCATTATGTAAACTTTTCCAAATGTATGAGATCGTTGTGCCAGTAACTTCCCATGCATTCATCAAAGTTCCTTTGATTGTTTTCCATTTGTTCAGAAGAAAATCATCACAAAATCTCATCAAGTACTGAATGGGAGAATCAGATAGGAAGCCACAAACCTGCAGCCATTACTATTATCAGATATTCCGAGTTTGATAGTTCCATCAGGCGTGGCGGTGCTCCAGTGGTGGGTGAGCATAAAAAAGATGCAAACCGAATAGACAAAATAGATTTAGGATGATCAAGAATGTTTTCACCCAGACTTGATGATCATCACAAAGATAACAGATTATGACACTCCTCGCTTTGATTTATTCTGCTTGTCTTCACCCCAGTGGGTAAATTAAATAGCGTTATCATGTTATGCCACTGGCAGAGCTACTGTGGATGCGGCAGAATGATTTGCAAACTTTCCTTTGAGACAGTTATAGAATATGGCAATCCTTCATTGGCTCTACCGCCAATGTAGTCAAGAATGAGTAATTATGCCCCGGCCGAGGGACTGAATGAGAGAGATAGGGCAGGAAATGAAGAGCAGAGCATTATTTTCCAGGCTGATAGTGCATGTTATTGCTATGATAATTGAGAGTAAACATTTCTGTAACACACATTGGCTTGTGTGCTGATGTGTGATTTGTGCATCCACATCCCCTGATGACTAGACACTGAATGAGACCCGGCGGTGCACGCATACGCACAGGCACGGCGGGGTGTTAACCATCTAATCAGACAGATACACTGTAAAGAGTTGGGGTTCCTCGCACTGGCAGAACCTTCTGGAGAACCTCCTTCTGAAGGTGCCTTAAAATATATATTGAAGCTCCTTGAGTATACAATAATATACTTAAGTGCATCAAAGCCTTTCTTTCTGATCAGGTTATTGGAGGAAACATTGACTTTATAGTTGTTTATAGAAATCATGGGTGCAAAATTTCTGCACTCCTAAAAAGACATGTTCTTTATTGGCATCTATGGTTTCATTAGGAACATTTTGACATCCATTGAATCTTTCCATTGTTCAAAGGTTCTTTATAGCCGAGAAAAATTTCTTAGGTTTTTAAAATGTACTTCACACTAATTAAAAATGATTATTTTAAGAACTGATCACTGGAAGGTTCTTTGTTTTAATGTGTTTGGTCATAAATTTGTAGTTTTCAGATTAAATGAAAATGTTTTTTGTGCTTGTCATTCAATTATTTTATGATGAATAGGAACAGAAAGTGCTGTAAAAATGGTGTCCATTAAGAAAAGGAGCATTCTTTCTATTCTAAAATTTAAGAGAATGTTTTAATTGAATAGCTTAATTGCTGATACAGTATAATGCAATGCAGTCATCTTAAAGGGGTCATATGACATTGCTAAAAAGAACATTATTTTGTGTATTTGGTGTAATGCAATGTGTTTCTGCGGTTTAAGGTGTTTATGTGGTATAAGGTTAAAAAAACACATTATTTTCCACATACTGTACATTATTGTTGCTCCTCTATGCCCCGCCTTTCTGAAACGCGTCGTTTTTTACAAAGCTCATCGTTCTGAGAAGCGAAGTGTGCTCTGATTGGCCAGCTATCCGGTGCATTGTGATTGGCCGAATATCTCAAGCGTGAGACGGAAATGTTACGCCCCTTACCGCACCGTCCCAGCACAACAACACAAAAACAATAAAACACATTATAAACGAGGCATTGGTTGCATCCAGTGGGGACATAATTACTGATTCTAATGACTTATACTGTCTTTTTACTTGTCGCGTTGCATCGCACCGCATAAACATTACCGTGTCTGCAGTTGTGATCGGAGAAACAACAAGCACTACTCTTCACTGCTCAAAACTCGCGTTTGAATCGTCAGTAGCAGAAATGTACTTACAGGCTGTGAGTCAGAAGCGCCAGACTGTCCTTGCAAAGTTGGAATTGCCCCACTTTATAGAAACAGCCTGTGTGCAAGCCAGCATTGTAAGCTACTCTTCCAGGTTCAGGAAATTGTCCTCCATAAAATGCGCTGCACACTCTCTAATATTTGGGTTGAACTGTTCTGGAACAGTCTTGTAAATACAACTTAACCACTGATTTCTAGTTGTGTCCTCTTTTGGAAGCCCAAACAAAGTACTTTCACTTTCACAACGAAACACAGCATCTCCAGGACATGGCGCCGGTGGCAGCAACAATACTACAGCGAGAATAATAGTTCTGCCTTCTTTCACTGCTTATACGTTTGGGCGGTGTTTTGCAAATCTTCCCACACCGTGACGTAGACATGTGGGGGTGTGTTTAAATGAGCCGTTTTAGGGGGGCGTAGCAGAGTCTTAACTTTTATAAAGAATATCTCTTTGGTTTTGAGACTTTAGTCTTTGCAACTTCAGGGATCTTATCTATGCATGAACAGCTTGTAACACTCCAAAGAGAAAGGAAAACTTGAAATCGCATCATATGACCCCTTTAAACACTTTTGGTGAAAGTGAGAATTAGCAGCACTATCTGTTAAATATGCCTTGATATTTTTCAGCCCCCAGTCTGGGAATGCAAATGAATGGGAGGGGAGTTATAAAAGAAACTTTTACCTAAGGTTATGATTCACTGGCTAGATATGTGTTGAAGCAATATATTTGTCTGATAATGCACAAAGTTGTTCATTTTAGAAAAGCTAATGCAGATATTAGATTTGAAGGAAAATAACAGCAGTGTGTAATCTGTAGCTTTGTAACATCTACTCCTGTTATTTCTCATTTTCTGTTTGGTACCTTATAAAGAATGCCTGCTCCGTTGTTAGGTTGTGATTTTTGATGTTGTTTTTGTTGTTGTTTATAAGTCATTTCTGAGAGTTCTGATTTCTTTTCTCTCTCTTATGTTCTTTGAACTAGTCATGAGAGAAACAAAACTTTTCAAAACTGAATCGCATCACAAAATGATTCATTGTTCACTGCTCACTTGTCACTGGTCAGAATGGTGTCAATGCAATGAAAACTCAGGTCAAACATGCTTAAAAACACCTTTTACCATTTATTTTATTGGAAGTGTAATCTATTAAATGCAATTAACAAATCATCTAATACCATTAAATATGAGGTCTCTGCGTTATTTGTGTTATTTTATTTAATTGCAGGGCTTGTTCTGTTTGTTTTATGGAGAGCTGGTTAATCAGGCCAATAAGAGACTATTAATAGAGCTCTACAAATTTATAAAACTGATCAGGTAAAACAGAGATGGGTTCACGGAGATTGTCCCCTGGCGGACCATTGAATTTGTCAAAATCTTCGAAACAGCTATGATTTGTTGCAATACAGTACGTGCATGAACGTGAATGAATCACTGGTTCAAAGCAAATGATTCCCAAAGGTTTTCAAACTTCCTGAAGCAGTGTTTCGAAAGCATTTATCACTGCTTTGAAATGCCTGGCGTGATGACTTTTGATTTGTGCCTGCTGTTTTGAATTCATTTGCCCTTTCAGATGTTGTGTGGCATTTGACCTTGCCTGCTTTTCGTTTTACTGTTTGTGGATTTACTCACTGAATTGCTTGCTGATCTTCTGTTAAACTCTATGCACATGGATCGTCACCTTAGGCTTTTGTCTAATCTGTTACAAACCTGTAGGCCGCTCCACCAAAACCGCTTTAAGGCAAGCATCTAAACAAAGTTAGAAAAAACAAGCCTAGTGCTGCAGTACACAGGGAAGGAGACCAGAGGCTGTTTTTTAATGGATGTCACTGGAGGAGAGGCTTCACTACGCTGAAAAAACTCCTTTTGTGGGGAATAGCTTGTTATCGACAGCCTATCAGCTAATCTTTAACATTGTTGCCATTAAACATTAGTCTTGGATTGAGCTATTTTTAGAATTTATGCTGAAAAAATAAGGCACAAAGAGAATTTTGCTACAGGTAAGATTCAGTTTACAGCACTTCTCATTAATTCCTATGGTATCTGCAAACAGTGTTTGACTGTTGCAAAAATGTGACTGGTTATTAAGGCACATGTGATCCAAGTTGACGGTTCTCCATTGGCTGAGGCGCAGAGGTTGGTATCTCAACAATAAGGCCATGGCTGCATGCAAAATAGCATATTTCCCTACTATTTAGTAGGCAAAAAAAAAAAAAAACGGTATGTGAGAAAAGTAGTATATCCGAATTCATAGAACTCTTAAAAGAGTAGGCAAAAAGTACTTACTACTTTCTACTACTGACTGTCTTCTGGTGAGATTATGCATATGATGTACACTTTGATGTACCATGAGGCCATGGGAGAGGACTTGTGAATGGTAGTGAATTGACACAACTGACGCTGGTTGGTCACATGATAATGACTTTGACTGTAGAACATCTGAATTACATTACAGACATTCATACTATATAGAACATGTTTTTTAATGGTTGCAAGTCATTACTTATTCAAAAGAAGTAACTCAGACAGTATGTTTTTTTCAATGTTCCTTCCAAAGATAACTGAATTCAACAAATTGCTTCCCTAGTATTTTATTTTTATTTTTTATTTAACTGGGGAATCAACCTACAAATGACTAACTATTTATCTTCGCATATTAAGTTCAGCAGTTTTGCTAACTTCAACCACATGACCTCTATCCAAAACCCCACCCCCAAAGACAAGTCCATTTTCTATGACTGTTGTGCCTAAGGCTATCACAGAGACTTCATTTCTCCATAAACCTATTTCAGTGATATCTGAAAGACCGATAGCTTACAGCACCTTTAGCCATTTTAAATGCTATATTTGTGCACACAGAGCAGCAGTATAACTGATGTGATGCCTACTAATGTTTGTCTAATCAATGAAGCAGAAGGAAGAGTTCAGTCCAACGGTGAAGATGAAGGATTTGACCAGTGAGCTGGAAGTTCAGGTTATTAATGGACCCTCTAGTACATGTATGCAAATGTGCTCGCCACTACATAACACTTTTAATAATAACTTGATTTTTATTTTGAACTTCAAAAGAGCCCATCTTCAGGTCTCTATGATACACAGGCCCCTAAATATGGCTTGTCTAAAGGATTTTTCAGCTTGTTTTATGACACAAATCATGCTGGATAAGATATCCACCATGTTTTATACATTGGGCTTAGAATTAACAATAGTAACACTTGCCTGAAACAAAACAAAACAAAACAAAACATAACTTGTATGTTTAAAAAAAAAAAAAAAAAAAAGGTTTTAGGTTTTAACATTTGTAACTTGAGGTTAACTTGAGGCTATCCTGCTATTTTAGATGTACAGTCTGTTATGCTGCTTGATGTTGCAAACTGGCATTTGTTATTATATTATTTTGATTTATTAGCATATTCATAAACACACTGGTTTGTAGCACAATAGTTTTACTGTTTACTTCATTTGGTATTCTTCCAGTTATTTGAGCGGCTAATAAAGATTAGAAATCTTGCACATTCACAGAAAATAGCTTACTTCTGCATTGCAAAATAAGGTGAATATTATCTTGCCATTTCAATCATCATCCAGTTTGCTCAATGGAGCTATTTTGTGCTTTCAGGGGCTGAAAACATGCTGTAAATGGCAGATTGACCATGTAATTCTCTGAGATTGGAACCTAATACTGTATCTCTGTGTTTTCATCACATTTGCAGTAATGTAATTGTGAAAATCACTGGCATTTAGTGCAAGTATACTGGACACAATCCATCTAATCATTTAATCAGACCAACATACACGCGCACATGCACACCTGCTTCCTCTCCTGCCATGCCAGATATCATAGCCAGGAGCTTTTTCTCTATTTAAAGACTGAAATGTGAGGCAGTAAAACGTTCCAAAGAAACATTAAAAGAACAATCCTGTAATGGGCGCAGCCACATCCTGTAATCTCTGAATCCAAACGTGCTGTGGGGATCTATAATGAGGCTCTGTTAGCTGCTTCTGGCTGTGAGGAATCGCCGTGTCTCCTCTAGCTCACTGTAAAACAGATTTTAGAGACGGTAGATCTAATCTCTGGTTATTTTCCACAAGCTCTGCTCTTATCCAGTCGCTGGGAGACTTGAACAACCTAACGGTTAAGAAGAAGAACAATTTGCCTAATTGCTTAATGTCACAACTTGTTTTCCTGAGCACTAATAAAACTATTTATTCAACCTTAAAAATTTAAAATTTGGACAAATTCAAGCTGCCATACTAGTACGCTTATTTGTTGAAATTATTTTGTCACTAATCAGATAATAACAGCTCATTTGCATCTCATTAATAGATTGTCTCTGGGAATAACTAACATAGTTGTTGTTCTTGCCAATCTCTTTTGTTGAGAACAATGTTAATTAAAAATTAATGAGTGTCTCAATGGCACACAACAATATTACTGAAAGTACAAACAAAGCATGCAATCGTGTGTAATCAGCAGCCGCTGGAGAAACAGGGGACAGAGTGATTGGGTAAGGAAATGCTTTCATCTTTATCTATGTATTGTATTTTGATGGCAGAGAAATAATTTACATTTTCTGAAATAAATATAAGCAGTGCCTGCTCATGATGGTAATTTGTTGTGGCCAGGGAGTTGCTAGGCAGTTATAAACATTTTTCGAGGTAGTTGCTAGGGTGTTCTTTTGGATGGCTGCCAGGCGGTTGCTTACTGCCCCAATGACCTCATCCCTAGTCATGGCATGGCTTCCTCATGTGATGTAAGTTTATGGGACTTTTTAGCCCGTTTCATCATCCACTGGGTAAAAATCATACATCCAATTAAAATAAGTCTCCTTAAGAAGCTGCACAATTTGAGGTTGGCTATCTTTCATGTCCATTACACAAACGTTGGTTAATGAACATATTACGGCAGTTCGGATTCGGAAATGAAACGTCAGTTGAGTGGTGCTAAAAGGTTGATGCTCTAATGTGCTTGCGTTTGTAATTAATACACCACCTACACTTAACTCTACACCAGCGGTTCCCAAACACGTTCCTGGAGCCTCCCCAACACTTCACATTTTGCATGTCTCCTTTATCAATCACACCTGATTCAGCTCATCAGCTCATTAGTAGCAATTCCAAGACCTGAAATGGGTGTGTCAGACAAAGGAGACATGCAAAATGTGCAGTGTTGGTGAGGCTCCAGGAA